>RXPK01000884.1:0-177116 GCA_004143645.1 Protaetia brevitarsis | reverse complement strand
CTGCCCAGATTCGACACTTTCCCTACGTTTATTTATTATTAAAAATGAGGTTTCGAGAGACAATTGCAAAAGCCACCAAGAGCCTATAAAAAAAGTGAAATATGAAATGTCAAACCATGAGTCGCACAATCAACCTTATATAAAATGTCACCACAAACAGCGTCACAAAGCGACAAGAGAACAGAGCTTTTCAAAGTACTCAAATCGTCAGAAATAGCAAGTATTGAATTACGTGGTGTTTCAAAATTCCCTAAAATAGTAATTTTATTTTTCTTATTGTCAGAAACAGGTTTGTTAGTGTTTTCTTAATTAAACACTAAAAAAAATCATAAAATTTAAGCAAAAAAAATTCCAGTTACTCAATATTGACATTAATTATTAATATCTAACACATATAAAGTATGTATAACTATAAGTAACTAAAACAAATTAATGTATTTCTGCTAATAATTTTAAGAGGAGAAATTATCAGAAATACATTAATTGCTTAATGATTTCATACTATAAGAAGCTTGCAATCTTGCATATAATAACTATATTTTATTACACATCTACTTCTTACCCTTTCTATATTGTGCTAAATCTAAGAAAACCGCAAATCATTTTCAATTCGTTCTGCAAGATTTGTCAGAAAGGAATTCTTATTACAAGACTGTGCTGAAAGATGTGCCGACAACTTTGCGTCAGACCGTCATGTCCACCTAATATGCACAAGTATTTTCACTTACTCAACTGTTTTATGTAACCGGATTACTGAGATATTGGAGTTGGAACTCGGACCCCCGAAGGCATATTCAACGTCATTTGTTATCTTCCGCAATACCGAGAGTCGGGAACTTTGAAATTCCCACGCTGACGTCAAATGCGTCCGTTCAATGAAGTGCTGACCGAGTTTGCTGGAGTACGCTTTCATGGCATTGCAACGATCTCTGCATGTATTCCTGCAGTATATGGGAACATGTTGTATGATGGTCTGTTAAGAAAATTCTCTACGTAGTGGCTATAAAATCCGACTACCTCTAGAATCTGAGAGCAGCGCAAACAAATTTCTGTCGACTTGTCGTTGAAAGGCCATTTTTACCGGAAAAGAGATAATGCTTAAAGTTCCATCATTTTATTATTCGCAAATACTCAAGCGTTGAAACTCCAATATCGATCCATATGAGAAATACCGGTTTTATTTTATCGCCTGGAATCAAATGATAATTGTTTTGCATTTCAGTTCCTGCCGGTTTTAGTATTGTAATGAAATTTACATTTCCCAATTACCTTTTGGATGGTGCAAGGAGATATAAAACTGGCATTTATTCGATTAGGATGACGTAAATACTAATAAATAGAGACCGGATTATATGCAAAGAAAAACTGGAATATATGCGCATATATGCATCGATTTTGATGACTCTCTTTAATGACTCCAAAAATTGAAAAGGTTTAAACAAAAATAAAAGAACAGAAATTTTGAATGACGTTAACAATCAGAAATTTTATTATATTAAAAAAAAAACATTTGGTTACAAATTGCAGAAAAAAAAACCATGAGCTTAGGGCTCTGGCCGAAATCAAAAACTGCATTAGACTCTAATTTACAAAAGGACAATGCAAATCCTTTAACAAACAAAGATAAAACAGTTCAGCAAGATAATCCTTTTTTTCACAAAAATCCACGTGGTTTCAAAATTAACCAAACTAAATTAATCGTGGAGAATTCAAGTAAATTAATAAATGGAAACTAAAAGCAAGCACAATGCTTCTATTCACCCAACCCGAGGTGATTAAAAATAATTACAAAACAGCAAAATTAAAAAAAAAAAATGAAAAATTAACTCTTTAAACTTAAAATATACCTTCCACAACTGAAATAATAAATGATTCTATATCTAATTTGTGTACACAATAATATAATACCAATTATTATATAATGGGTTCTTTGATAGATGAAATAATTTCAAAATAAAGCGAAATAAATCTTTAAATAAAATGAAATACCAAAATGGCAGATAACAAAATAAATTTACATGTACTTACACCGGCATCTTGTCAAAGAACTGGCTCCTCAGGGTAAAATCCTTTGTGCGGCGCAACGCACAAAGATCTGTCCGCCAACGGACGAAATCGCAAAGCATAACAACATAAACAATACAAGTGAACGCAATATGTACAACTGAATGAAATTAATATAAATTAAACAAATCAATTCAATTAACAAAATCTTATATAAAATAAACATTAATTTTTGAGAAAATTTGCCCGAAACATTGATAAAGACAGATCGTAGTAAAATATGATCACTGAATTTACAACAACCGGAATGCCAGGCAACAGCAATATGTTTCGAAATAGAAAAGCTGCTTTCAACATCCACAGATGTAATTGGTGCATTTTTTAACTTTGCAATACGTTCTAAACTAAAACTAAAGTCGAAATCATTTACTGTCTCACCATCCAAAATTTTCTTAATTTTCTTCAATTTCAAATAACCGGCATTTTTATTTATCACTTTTTTAAATTTATCGTATATAGAAATACCTATTGTACCCTTAACCTTCTTACATAGCGTATCAAATTCGTCTACTATTTCGACTGATTCCGAGAGCGACATCCCTTGCGTTTCTAGTTTACGAATGGAACTTGAAACAAGCTATAATTTGACTTAATATACAAAAGGTTTTGTAACAATTCTGTTCATGTTACTATCTTTTTACGGTTTTCTAGAGCAATGCAGTCAGCAGTAATTTCAAGAATTACACTTTTTATTCCTTCAAAATTATCGCCGAAAAAATTGCAGCCTCTAGATCTCGTAATAATCGGTTCAGGAGGCAACTTAACACTGGGAAGTCGCTCCTTATAAAATCGGATTCGTAAAGGTGCTTTTAAAAATACTTTTTTGACATTGCTAATTAAATCATTAATCAAAGGGAATTGATTCCTAATGTCTTCGGCTACACGATTGAACCCATGAGCTAAACAAGTGGTATGAATAATGTTACATAAAAAAATTTAAATTTGCGCGGCTTTTATCATGTATGGTGCAGCGTCGGAAAAATTAGTAAAATTGTTTCACAAGGTTATCTTCAGGTAAAAAGAAATTTGATAAACCTTGAACGAATTGGGCAATTGTCACATTATTTGTTTTTTGAAGTTCTTTACAATAAATTGAATATGATTTACCTACAATATCTTCATGAATAATTTCTATTAACAAATGGGCAATATAACGGCCACACTTATCCGTACTTTAATCTACCATGATATAAATAAAATTATTCCCTACCAATTGTTGAATTTCTGCTATTGTTTGCTGGTAACAAGATGTGACATAATTTTTTCGTAAGGTACTTTCGTCAGGTATATTATGTTTGCAATATTTTTGCTGAAATGATTTCAAATTAACATTGTTTAATCTTGCTAATGGTGTGTTAGACGAAATTAATGCGTTACACAGATCCGTATTATATTCTTCTTGTTCTGAGTTTCGTGAAGTTGATGCTACACATTGACGTATAGATTGCTGTATACATGCGGATCGCTTTATTTTTTCACATTTTCCAATATGTGATGGAGTTTTAGCGTGTTGATCAATCAGGTATTTTCTCTCATAACACACATACAACAACAGTTGACATTTTATATCAAAAGTTAAAGAATTTAAAAATAATTGTAAAGCTTTTAGTAAAATTAAACTTACCAGTTTACTGCAGGCTCGAAAAAATATTTTGTCGCCCCCCTTTACCAGTTCAGGATATGGCTTAATCCATAAGGAAATTTTGTTCGCTATACTCATTGTATGTACGCACAGTATCTAAAAACGTAACACAATTACATGCTGTTTCGCTCAAAGATATTCAATGAATGAATAGTTTATTTGGGAATTAATAATAATAAAACGTATTTACCACATCCCTTCTGCTAGGCGAAATTAAACACGTGCAGTTCTTGGAAAAAAGTATTAGAGAAACCAATGTAAAAGATTTATTGTTCTGAGAATTGTCGGTTGCCGATCTACATTAGGAATTACTAGGAATTTTTAGTAATAGAAAGGATAAGAAAAAGCTTAAATATGCAATATATACAACTTTTGTAAAAATATGCATAGAAATGCCTAAATATGCAATCACTAATTAGCGCTAATTAACTTCAATTAGTGTAATACGTCTACATATAGACTATAATTAAAGATATGCAAAAAATAAAATATATGCACTTTGCATATAATCCGGTCTCTACTAACAAAGAGTTGCTTAATAAAGAAATTAGATCCAGCAGTAAGAAAAAAAAAACTGATTTGAAGCACTTAAATGAATATAATCCTTCACTTAATAAAGAAAGTCTAATGGAAACAAAAAAACATTCAACGGTGCTTTTTATGAAAGGAATTCGTGGGAAAGAAATGCTGCGGAAAGTAAGACGGTTGTATGCGAATTGATATGTTGTCAGAAAAAATGCTGTCAAGTGAAAAAGCATCAATCAAACGAAACTTCCACTGCCGTGAATGATGTGGAGCAAATTGTTATATATGTATATTGGTACATGTCATGTTCAATATAAAAGAAAACTTAACAAAAACAGGAAAAGTTTTGAATGAAAATTTTTTTCGTAGGAATAGAATAAGTAGGAAGAATACATTTGCAATTTTGCTTATTACTTACATTTTTATTGTTAACTTACCATATAGAAGTAATAAGAAGGATGAAATGAAATGTTAATATTTAAACTAATTTAGAAAAATTAATTTAAAACAGGTTTCAAAGCATAATAAATGAGTCATTGTAAGTAAACCTGCATACGTGGTTGCATACTCTAAATGTCAATTCTTAAGTTGATAAAAATGACTACAGACTAAACGTGAATGTTTGTAGTTACGTCATAGTTGCTTATGACGTATCCAGCGTCTGAAACAAATTCAGGCACACCAACCATGTTTGCAATAAACTGTACTAAATGACAATTGTCAAATTTAATGACAATTGTCTTTTCAAACATGCACCAAGGTTTGGTAGTACTAATTTTACGTTGCGCACCTAATAAAAAGAAATTCCTATTTTTACAGAAAAATATATATTACAAATTTAATATTGAAACATAAATATTTTCAGATCATCTTTATGAGAAGTGCCAGATATATCTGTTAGATTGTATTATATGAAATAACTGATGCTATTATACTCTCTAACCATTGGAGTTGCATAGGGAAGTACGTGCATGCTAACATAAATCGTGAAAAGTGGATAGTTGACAATTATAAAAGTAAACTTCATGACATGTGTGGTATTTAGAGGTTATATCACATTTAACACCCTGAACTTTGTTTCTGTGCCCGCATAGTTTTCTTATGTTATGATTCGCTTTGCTTCTGCAGCCGCCTTATATCTTCTTTCCCTTTAACATTTTCTCTTCCACACCTCCATTTTCATTCCATTCTTTTTCGTTAACACCCATTCTTCACACCTGCATACTATCGTCCGCCTTTCTGCTGTGTATATTTTACTTTTAGCTGTTCTGGAAACTTCTCTTGACTTTAACATTTTCTTCATTGACCCCATTCCATTGTTTTCCTTGTTTAATCTTTTGTTTTCTATTTCTTTGGCCTCTGCATTGATTTTTGTAATCGCTAACCCTTAGTTGTTTAAAGTGATTTCCTTTTTCAAAATCGTGGCTTCTCATATACTTTTAAGTTTACTACATCCTTGTTCATTATTCATTTGTTGTCGGTTGTTTCATTAATAGGTACTTTGTTTTGTCCTCATTCAGTTTTAGCCCATATAACCTTGCCCTTTTTTCCATTTTATTTAATATTTTTTTAGTCCTTTTTTTGACCTTATTATTAATGCGATGCATAGACAACTACTTGCTGTTTTAGTTGGTATATGATCCCTAGTGTTTGGACTCCACAGTTTCAGAAAACTTCTAGCAGGTACTAGCTTAAATAGTATCGTACGTAATGGGTGTCCTTGATCAACCACGAGAGAAATAGAAAGATGGTTCGAGTTAGGTAAAAGCGTCGCTATTTTCTTTGATTCTTCATTTATGAAAATCTTAATAATTATAATTCATGCTAAACCTCGTGCTCTACCTAAAGGCACTACATAACTCGTTATCTCTATTATCTGTTTACCGTCGCGACCCATTTAACCACTTAGCTAATGCTCTAACTTCCGTATGCGACAGCCATTCATCAGTGAATGGACATTCGAATAAAACATGCACAATGTATCTACCCCACCGCACTCACAATGCGAATCATTAACCCTCCCAATTCTATATAAATAAGATTTAAAATTACCGTAACCAGTTATTAATTCTACTGCCTGATACGAAAAATTAATCCTTATTTCTCTAAAACTTGTAACGTTACCGATAAATTATAAATTTCATACTTAGCCTTCCATTGAAAGTAATATCCCACCTACCATGCCAATTATTTAAACTACGCTAGGCGACATTAAGCCATATCTACTTATTGTACTATACCCCTCCTCCCCCTTCCCGCTAGACACCGCCTCTTTCGCTAATTGATCCGGGCTCTTTTTACCGATTGTATCTACGTGAGCCCTAGTCCAAAATAGTTCCCCCTCATGAAAATATCCCAAGAGTCTAATAACAAATCAGTCGGATTTTTGAATTCTCTAACGCCTTTAATGCAGATAAGCTGTCTGTTATAATTCGTACATCATTTATAATTTTAAGAAAAATTTGAAGGAGACAGTTAGATCAACTCAATTTCAAAACAACTCTATCTCAGAGAGATAGAGTTGTTTTGAGGAACAAGTCAGGAAAAAATTAACAATATCTATGGATCACATATTCTTGTTATTCTGTAAAATTTTGGGACATTGTCAGACCAGTTAAGAGCAAAAAAAGCAAGAATGTACAAGTTTTGATAATAAACGTAGCTAAATTGATTATAAAAGAAATCAAACCATATTTTTGCTTAATCGATCCGCTCTCTTATTACTTACGTGAGCTCTAGTCCAAAAAAGTTTTACATCCCTCTCCCGTAACATATCTCAAGTATCTAATCAAAAATCGGTTGGATTTTTTAAATCCCCTAACGCCTCTAATACAAATAAGCTATCAATTATAATTCTCACGTTCCGTATAAATTTTCACACGCGCCTAATATAACGTACTGACCTGATTCATTGCAACTAATTTTGCCTAAAATTATTGCAATGATTCCTTGGTTTAAACTTTTGATATATTTATTATATATTTCAATACTCCTATTATAAAGAACAACAGCCGCCTCTTGCCACCCTCACCCTTCAACCCATCCGTAAAAATTCCCAATCCTCTCCAAAAGTATCACTCTTTTACTGAAGGGCAACAACTTTCTTATTCAAGATCAGTGGAAGTTTTCAAGATATGTGCGACAGGACTGTAAAAAATAACTTTTGCGGTAAAGGCGGATAAAGGAGGGAATAAAGGAAAAGTCAGTTACAAATGGTGCTCGCTTTATGAGTTTGGACAGCCTTGACGTTGTTTCATTATTTAAAAAGGCATCAGTAAAAGCGTTTTTGTTTTTTCGTTTCTTTTACGCCCAAGCATCGAGAATTGCGTATCGGAAACGATACTTCATTATTTACAGTATTTAAGTTTAACTTTGGGAACGTACCGACCGATAAAATTGCCGGAGGAAATCTTGTTAGTGTTTTCGAAATAGGTACCGCGTTCGCTTAAATCAAATATAAACTTTGCAAAATTCCAGACGACGACATATGAGAAAAGTTCGAAATTTACCAATTGAATCTAGAGGGAGTCGAGTGTAAACTTTCTTCAATATTCTATACTACATTATTATTATCGGAATGGGGCGAATTTAATGCGAACGTCGCTAGCGGCGGCGGCAGTCCGGTACCGAGGTGGGTATAAGATTATCGCGATGGAAATGCGAAAGTTTAATTTCGCTACTGTTGCTCCGAATAACTGGTTCGAGGGTTGAGCTATATTGCGTTTTAATGGAGGCAAAATCCATTTAGGCAGCTGAATTAGTATTCACTATTTTGTGGTGGCAATAAAATTTACATGGGAGCAAAAATATAGAAGGGGATGGCTTTTATGAGTTTTGATAGTGATTTTATAAAAACACGTAGACTTAAATTTATTTATATATTTTTTAAATTAAAAATTTTAAATTCAAAAAGATCACAGATTATTTGGCCAATATGGAAGATTCATATGAGGAATCGAGTAATGCAAAAGGATTTTTACGAATCAGTTTTGATGAAGATTCGAAAGTATAGTATGTGCAAAAAATTATAATAAACTCATTTTTATCCGTTTGAAATGTGCAGCCTTTAGAACAGGTAAAGGAGAATTGGGTATGTGAAACATGTAATAATTCACAGAACTATTCAATTCAAGCAATGACGATGTCACGTCAACATTAGAAAACGACGGATTTACAAGTGTTAAGAAAGAAAATAACATGTTAAAAACCCAAATAGAATTATTACATAAGATAAAGATAAAAGAATCGGTGAATTTTAACAAACCGCTTTGACAAAAATCATCGAAATACTGTATGTTTAGATTCGTTTAAATTATTTTCTTGACAAACATAATATCATTAGTAATAATAAAAATGGTTTTAAAATGGGAAAATCTATCTCCACTGCATTAACTGAATTTTATTGTAACATCTTAAAAAAAATATATGAACAATATCGGCCATTTCTGCTATTTATAAAAAGTTTTTGTTGTATACAACATGAAGATTTGTTACAAACGCTTGAAACATGGAATAAAAAGAATATTTGGACCCTGGTTTGTTTCATATTTCCACTATATACAGTTCACATACAAATGACATTGTCTCGACAGATATATACCACACGACTTACGTCGATGATATTGCAGTGCTAATAGCACCTAAAACAAATACCCAAATGCCTGAAAACGCAACAAATTTTCTATTAAATAGCTCATGAAACTGGTTTTCGCACAAAAAACTGTCCTTAAGATCGGGAAAAAATACAATATATAGTATTTCAAGCAAAGTAGAAGTGAATTTAATATTAAAATTTAATTGTAAACATAAAAGAATTACTTCGCTGTGACAATAGAATGGTGGAAAGAGCAGTGTGATGGAATTGTGCAAAAGTTTCACTAAAAAGCTTTTGCTTTTAAATGATTACTCTCACATATCTGTGGACTGTTTAATTTTGCTGTATTATGTTAAAATTCATTCTAGATTACAGTGTGGTGTATTTTTATGGGCAAGTTTCGGCAAGTAGGTATCAATTATATTGCCACAAATCGCATTGATTGAGTGGGGATAGATATTATTGTATATATTGAGTGCATGGTCTCGACGCGGGGACCTCCGTGTAGCGACGAATCCAGCAATAAAGAGCTCATTGTTAGTAGTGTCTTGATAGTTACATTCAAAAGGTAGGTGTAATTATTATATACGTATATACCTCTGAGCTACCCCGTCACACCCCAATGTGACATTTGGTGGAGGCGCCGGGTACCGATCCAGTACCTCTGGCACGCCAAGCAAGCTGGTGAGCTACCCTGTCACACCACGTCCACGTGGCAGTATTTAGCAGAAAAGTCTGTAATTAGGGGTATTGCTGGTGCTTACTTTCAAGATTTATGTCGTATGTTCTTTCGTGTTTATACATTTTAGAATCTTTATGTTACATATGTAAATTAAAAGCAAATATTCCAAGCAACACAAAATTTCAAATTATGACACTAGAATTAAAGATCGACGTCACCTTCAAAAGCTCAATGAATACACTAATTTACAAATTGAAAAAAAATCTGCAAATGAGGTGCCAGTATATTTTTCGTACGTCCTTTGGTCCGCTAAACTCGAAAATCGTATTAATTTTGTTTTCTATGAATACGTTTTCGAGATAGGAATTTCTTGATTTCCTCTGAGGTGTTTGTTTATTTAGACCGTATCTCGGGTTAGCAACGAGCGATCTAATTGTAAAAGGTGAATTAAAGATAATCCAGTCGTCAGCAAATATTACTAACATTATTTTGCAATCGCTACAGTAGTTTTATTGCAATCAACCATATCATGAAAAAAACTTTTTTCGCTAATATGAAAATTAAATATGCACTCTATTGCCGGCAAAAGTAGAAATATGGCCAGTTTGCAGTGGCGTGGCGCAAAATCTTGGTGACCCCCCACAAAGGTTTGTCTGGGACGTCTTGCCAACTGCTGTATATTTGTAAAATATTGCTAGCAATAATATCTGAGAGCCCTTCAGACGGCTGCCTCCCTTCCCCGCTTCGTGGCGGTTGCAGCAGTGTATTTTACGCCACCGTCAATTTGTATTTTTTTTTCATACAGTTTGTATTTTTACGAAAATAACAAGGTATTTATCAAGAAAATTCATAAAAAAATACCGAATTCATTTTTTTTTTTACAAAACACAATTATTTCACGTTTTGAGTTATGATCTGATCCATTGCAGCGAATTTAACTTGAGATACAGTTCAAACAATCAAACTAGCTCCAAGAAACTCAAAAAGAAATAAAAGTTAATATCTCGAAAAGGAATACATAAAAAAATAAAGCGATTTTCGAGTTTAGCAAGTACATACTAGAACAATAATCGCATCCAGTTTGGAAAATGACTGTAAACTAGTGATATCATTAGGCAAGGTATATATACACAACTTGGGAATAAAAATATTTAATCAGCAGATAAATGTTTTGCTTATAGCTTAGATAGTAGTTACATCGCATAAGCGTGAGCATAAGTCGCTATTTTTGGGTAATATACAAGTAGGTATGTAATTTAGTGTTACAGAGTACTAACATGTAACTCAAAATATGTATGTCTCTTTTGATTTAGCTGCAATGCGCCTATGATTACGGGGGACGTAAGCTTTCGTTTCTTTGGTGCAAAAGAACCCCTTTCAACGTTAGTTAGTGAGAGATTTTAAAAGTATGGAATAAATTGTTCGTATTTACAAAAAAAAATCGGATTTTCATTGTAGTGATAAATTTAATTTTCCAAAATATATCATCTTATTTGGTATTAGTACATGTGTACCCATCTTTTTTCTTAGTCTGTATGTTTTATATAATTGTGTTTGGAAAATTATAGTCAGCTGTACTGTGTATCCTTACCCCTGTAAGTACTGACGCATACAACATCGAATAGCGCCGTCTAGGTAGTAATAGCTAAACTAGACATTTCTCATAGTGTTCTGCTTTACATCAAAACTTTTACCCCGGTTTTCATCCGTGCTAAATTTGAAGATTATTTTTCTATTTAATAGTTCTTTACGAAATTGAGACACTAAACTTTGCTTTTGCTTATTGTATTTTCAATATGACTATCTCAGATTTTTAAATTGCTCCGGCATTAGTCATAATTCCATTTTTTATTTTTTCGTCCAACAATTTCAATATTTTTCCCGCAACCAAACATTTATTTGACCTTTATCATGTCTTATTACTGAACTCATACTTTCAAGATTCATTGCACCTCTTTATTTACGAATTGTTTGGAAATTATGGCTATAAATGTAATGTCAAGCTACATTAAGATACGTTGATATAAATAGATAGACAGAAAGATAGGAACTAAAGATTTACTCTCGATATAAATCTGGCTGTATAAAAGTCGTAGATACGGTGCACTACAAGAGCCGTTTTCCAGTTATTATCTACTTCATATCTGATGACGTTCTTTTTTTTTTGAAAAGAAAATGGAGTAAGTAGTTGATTTATTAAATTCATTTAATTAGCAGTTAACAGTTAGTATTAGTAAAGAATAGTTACTTTAATAATCATGAAAATGAATTTGTTAATAAGGTAAAACGTTGCAAGAAGAACTTTTACAAAATGTCTTAGAACATTCTATGGGTTAACCCTCGATTATCTTACTGCATACACTTAATCTAGAACGCTTACACAACTAACTTCCGCGGGGGGTTGAAACGTATATGGAGCGTAAAATTAGGTCTCCGAAATTTACGGTTACTACAAATCGGGGATATAGATTGGTTTAACTCTGTTACGTGGTACACTTGAGAGAATAATTAAATATCTGTCCCTTGCAATTGCAAATACACTCTTGTGCAATGAAATTAAATAAATGATACGTGTTAATTGTATCATTTTTGTTTACACAGCAGATAGAGTAAACCAAACTTGAACTTTTGCATTTTTTGCTGCATACTCCCTTTTCTATTCGCAATAGGATATTAAAACACTGGTGTTACATATAAACCCTAACAGTTACGAATATACCAAAGATATTTTTAAAAATATATTTGATAAATATTTTTTGTGAGAAGTTTTTGAATATATTTTTTATATTTTATCTAAATATAAATAAAACATACAATTGAAATATTTACACCATATTTTAAATCAATGTAAATTTGATATTTTTTAAAATATTATTTGCATGAGCAAAACATTTTTGCAAGAAAGGAATAGAATGAAATAACGATTAAACGTCAAAAATTCGGATTATAGATCAGACGAGTCCAAGTATGAAAATCGAGGTGCTTGTGCCCAGCATTTCAAAGGATGCGTCTAGAAAGGCCTTAAGAAACGAGTTCTTTCTGTTATTTTTCTAATTTGCACATTAATTGTCCGTTTTCAACTCAGATATTCCAGTAAAAGCCCTTCAAAAAGCTTATTATATTCACGCACCAGTGCGTTTATAACCCATAAACGCATTCCGTTTAGTGTGTTTATAGCTTTATTGTAATATCAAATTAGAAAAAAGAACATTATTACACAATCCTAATAAGCAATGATATCATACGTATGGCTGTGAATTAATTGAAGTAAATAAGAATCCTAAACTGATTTAAAAAATGAAAAAGAAAATAAAATATTAGCTAGCTCAACGGAAAAGAGTTTAAATAAAACAAGAAATCTAATAATCTCAGGAGTTACCCTCGCGAATTAAAACTTTAATCTATCCACGAAAAGTATATTGTGAGTGAATGAAATCAGACTTCCTTAATTACATGAAAAATTGTAAAGGTTTTAAAATAAAATAAAAGAACAGAATTTTTAACCCTATGACGCTAATTAAACAATCAATTTATTTTTTACACAAAATGGGCTAAATTACATATTGTGCAGAAAAAAACCTTGAACTGAAGGTTCTGGCCTAAAATAAAAACTGCACTTGACTCTAAATTAAAATAGGACAATGGTATTTCCTACGCAAAGCAAAAAAGAAAGTTTTATTTGTTCAGGAAGACTCTTCAACATCTTAGAACTTCTATCCACGGGATTTCACAAATTAAAATCTGAGCGTGAACAAATGCAAAAAATTTACAAAAAATGAAAAAGCTAAATGAAAGAACAAACCTTCTACTCACCCAAACGATGTGGTTGAAAAATAAAAATGATGCAGCAAAATTGATTAACAGAAAAATTAACTCTTAAAATTAAATCTTTCTAAACAAAAAAATAATAATTGTTCTTATATATATAAAATGCACATTTTAATATATTAACAATTATTACAATAAAAATTCCTTGGTTGACTAAATAATTACAGGAAAAATGTTAAATTTTCTATATCAAAATAAACTACAAAATGGCAACAATGATTTAAAAATACGTCTACTCACGTCAATAGTCGAACAAGGAAGTCTTTAACAAAATTCTACAATTGTTGTTCTTACAAAATTCCCTCTCTCAAATCGTACAACCCAGACGTATAACATTACAATGAAAAAATTAAATAGAATACGCATAAAATCAGCACAAGCGAACAATAGACATTTGAAAGACTGCAATAATTAAAAAAAAACTTAACACTACATGAATTAAAATCATATAATAAACTCTTAAACTAAAATTATTCAAAACAAAACAAAATTCTGAAAATTCTCGGTAAATTAGAAATCACCTGATCGGAGAAATCAAAACAACCATAACATGCAACCTAAAATACACTCAGCGATAAATGGGTTGTATAAACCACAGCATCATGTAGATGGCAGCACAAGATAGGCACTCGAATTTTTCATATGTACTTGACGAAGATAGATTTAAAGTTCATGTTTTCTTGAGATATCGCTACACTGTGATCAGAAAAGCAATTGATGAGCTCTATGATAAAACTGTTTATGTTGGATGTGACATTATGGATATTATTGATATGTTATTAACAAGTGCTAGTATATTTTACAGTTTGAGTGAATTCGGCTAATTAATTAAATATTTTAGCTTAAGTAGCTTTAATTTCTTGGCAGGTATTCCCGTTTGAGGAACAGGCATCAGTAATCTAACAGAAGATATACAAATATCAATAGTTATTTTCTAATTGAGGGCCCCGGTGCAATAATTGATCCACGTCTAGTTTTGAGAAAAGCTAAAAATCTTACAGTTTAGAAACTTGTTTGTTGTAAAAACGAGCCACCGAACTTTTAAGTAAATTGTATTCCATAACTGTATTCCATTGTTATTACATTAAACTGTACAGTGTATATCCACGAGCCATTTTTCAATACTACTAAACTCAATTTAACAAAAAGTGGCGCATGGCTCACCAAGCCCCTCAATTCCGGCTTCCGGTTTTTGAACCTAACTTGAAAAAGTTATAAATATATGGGAACGTCAATCAATCTATTCAAAAAAAAAAAAAATAATTAGATATACATTGAGTTGTCTTAAAATGAGATTCCGCAACGAAATTGGCCTCCTATCTGCAAGCAAGTATTTCTTATCTAAGTCTGAAATATGTTATTTTCACCAGAAAATCGCGTTTTCTTTATTAAGAAAATGTATAAAAGTGTCTACTAAATCATGGCTTTTGATTGGGCGAATGAAAATCTTCTTTACTGTAATACAACTATTGCTTTGAACCAACGGTTTTCAGTTGAAAGGAATTTCTGAAACAATTGCAACCATTAATAAGCTAGTGTAGCGCGGAGTGATCGGATATCTTTGATGTCTGTTACTACTACGTTATAGTTTTTGCTACTTACTTAAGTCTTAAGTATAAATATTGTTAAGTATTGAATGGAAAGTTTATTTTATTACAAAATTATCCGTTGATTCAAGCAAATTCTTATTATCAGTGTAATAATACGGCAAATACTTCCTTATCTTGAAGAAAAAGATGTTCTTATTAACCGAGAATTGGGATTTCATTGAGTAAAGAATCTTTCTTGATTTTAAACGCTTTTATGAAATCTCTACAATGGCATAATTAGCATATAGCAAAATTGAATTACGTTTGTAATTTTTGATAATCAATTCGTAAAAATAACGCGTAATTTATGTAATAATTAAATCATGAAAAACACAGAAGGGATTGGTCTGTTACTTCTGCAAATCGCTATAAGTGAAGATAAGGTGAAGACAAAGCGGGGAACAGGATAATTGCATTAAGGCAAACGTAGGATTTCTCTCTCCAGTGTTTCCACTCTTCTTGAATATTTAGGAGAAAACCCTTGAAATGTGTTGAAATTAATACTAGATTTCCCCGGCTGTCGATCAACTGTGTGTAGGAGAATTAGATTACCCAACATGTAGGATAGAATAGCAAACAAGTAATCACCATTAATAGAATAGGGTAAGAGATGAAATATACGGCTTGCCCTAGATATGATTCAAGTGAATGTTTGGCAGGATAAAAGGCAGAACTTGTTACTGATTTACTTTCAATTTTAAAACGACTTAGAAATTTTCAATCCCATATGTAAATTAGGCATTGTCACAACACGTGTTAATATGAAAAACTATAAATTTGTTGTGGACAAGTCAATTAACTTTGTTATTTCAAGCGGGCGGAATGAATAAAGCAACGTTCTTCAAAAAAAGAATACAACTACTAAAATAAAATTTCTAATTAAATCTGAAATTCGAGGTAGCAATTCGCCGCCGTATAGTAAACATGCAAATCCAGGAAGTGCACCCAGCCACAATACGAGGAAAAGTTTTAAAACGATTCATTACGACCTCTATGAACAGGTTAACGTTTAGAACGAGTTCGGGTGCGGAGCGAGTGCACTGGTGCAATAGCTTCGGCTCCAGTACTCTGGCCCCATCTAGTTCAATTGAGTCCGAGGCTGCATTCAGTTCCCTGCACTCGCACCCGGCCACAGACCTGCATCCGGTGAATTAGCAAACCCGCTCTTTTACGAAAAGCGAACTTGGTGCACCAACTCCGATCAGCGAACCAGCTCCGAAAAAACAGGTCCGATCCGGAGCAGCCATCCCTAGTGTGCTCCTGTGCTCGGTTTCGTTGCGTTCTCGGGTCACGTTAATATATCGATCGATATTAACGTTCAGATATCGTGTTTTACGGATAAACTATATATATATTTTGTTTATGAATGACTTACCGTTCACAGGTCGTAACTACCATAAGAACCAATACTGGTTGTTGGTGACAGTTTTATAATGAAACCAAGGGTGCGTAATTATTTTAATTTATTAAATAACATACTGCTATGGTCTGGCACCCCGGGGTTTATAAATTCGGTGTTATGTTATTATTAGAGATCAATCTTTGTCGATGCGTCGGGCAAATTCTCTCAGAAGTTAATATTTTATTTTTAAGTAAGATTTTGTTAATAGATTTGTTTGATGAATTTAAGTATTTATTGGTTCAGCTGTTTAAAGTAATTTCAGTCATTTGTACTTATTGCCTTCGACAGTATTGTATATATATTTTGTATTTTGTAATATTCAAGAGAATTCTCGTTGTATTTTATGCGCTGCGAGTGCACGCAGATAATTTTATATATGTATGCGATGTAGGGCCTCTAAAAAAGGAGTTCTCTGAAAGTAATCGTAAGTAGATGTTGTTTATTTGCTTTGATGCCATATTTGGTAAATTCATTTTTTTTAAAATGTAGTTCGGTTTAATTGAATTTTATCAGCTTTCAAGGAACTCTTTTAATTAATTATTGCTGTTGTGTTTAATTGTGCACATTTTGGATATAAGATCAGTAATTATTGTAATTTGCTTTAGAAGAAATTGTGTTTTTTAGTTTAAAGAGTTTAATTTTCCGTTTTGTAGTTTTCAATTTAGTTTTGAGTATTTAATCACCTCGGTTTAGGTGAATATAAGCATTGAGCTTGTAGTTTTATTTCAATTTCATGTTATTACTTGTTTATCCACGTTTAAATTAATTTTGGTGTGTTGTAATTTTGAGATCACGTGGATTTTTTGTGCGATTTGGATTTTCTTCTAGAACCACAAATCTACCATTTTGTTTGTTGAAAGACTTGCATTGTCTTTTTTTAAAATTGTAAATTCACGCAGGGTTTGGTTTCAACCAAGACCTTCTGTCTACGGTTTTTTTTTACCCCTGTAATTTGTATTAAATTTTTTTTTTTTCTTTTTTTTTTGACAATAAAATTAATGATTGTTAATATCATTCTAAATTATAGTTCTTTTATTTTTGAATCAATCATTTCAATCTTTGGGGATTTTAAGAAAGTCAAATTTTTCAAACGCCCACAATTACTTTTCATGAAAGTTACCCTGAAATCAAATTTTCTTTTGCACCTTTTAAATTTTTATCCACTGAAGCTTAGTGGTTGAATTTAATTTTTTTTTTTAAATTTCACTTTTCATATACACATAAAATCACAGACTTAAACTCGTAAAACTTTAACTAACCAAAAAAACGTACATTTCCCTCAAAGATACAAATAATACTTAATTGATTTTTTTAGAAAAACAAAAATAAATTGGTAACAGCGCAGCCGCAGTTAAAAACTACGCCGCGTCGTGAGAGCCCTCTGCAAAAAGCCGACAAAGCAAAGCCGCCACTAATGCGCTTTGGTGCAGCCGACAAACAAAAAAGAAAATATATAGTACGTAAAAAAAGCAATGAAATGCAATATATAGTACGTAAAAAAGATAATGAAATACACACAAAACAAACAAAGTAGTATTATAAGTAAGTTTACTGTGCAATATTTGAAAGACAATTTTAATTCGTTTAGTTATGAACAAAAACCTGCGCACATAAAATCACAAACTTAAACTCGTAAATCTTTAACTGTTCCCAAAAAAAACGTACATTTCCCTCAAAGATACAAATAATAATTAATTGATTTTTTTAGAAAAACAAAAAAATTGGTAAGCGCAGCCGCAGTTTAAAACTAGCCGCGTCGTGAGAGCCCTCTGCAAAAAGCCGACAAAGCAAAGCCGCCACTAATGCGCTTTGGTGCAGCCGACAAACAAAAAAGAAAATATATAGTACGTAAAAAAAGCAATGAAATGCAATATATAGTACGTAAAAAAGATAATGAAATACACACAAAACAAACAAAGTAGTATTATAAGTAAGTTTACTGTGCAATATTTGAAAGACAATTTTAATTCGTTTAGTTATGAACAAAAACCTGCGCACATAAAATCACAAACTTAAACTCGTAAATCTTTAACTGTTCCCAAAAAAACGTACATTTCCCTCAAAGATACAAATAATAATTAATTGATTTTTTTAGAAAAACAAAAATAAATTGGTAACAGCGTAGCCGCAGTTAAAAACTACGCCGCGTCGTTAGATCCCTCTGTAAAAAGCCGACAAAGCAAAGCCGCCACTAATGCGCTTTGGTGCAGCCGACAAACAAAAAAGAAAATATATACTACGTAAAAAAAGCAATGAAATGCAATATATAGTACGTAAAAAAGATAACGAAATGCACACAAAACAAACAAAGTAGTATTGTAAGTAAGTTTACTGTGCAACATTTGAAAGACAATTTTAATTCGTTTAGTTATGAACAAAAAAGTTCAATTCAAAAAATTCAAGTTAAAAAGTGTGGGCAGACCAAAACCAGAACTTAATTTGACGTAAACTACAAAGGACAAATTTAGAGACTTTACAAGAAAATTTAAGAAGGATATGTACGAAAAAAATGATTGGATTTTAGTTAAAAATTTGCATGTCCTTGATTTTGTGAACACCCTACGCTTTCGACCGCGAGCCGCCACTGGAGGATGTAGGTTCGAATCCTGCGTGAGGAGAAAAAATTTTCTTGGGAAAAATTCCTCCTAATTATTAGTAGAAATACATTACTTTCTTACTCTGTATACACATATATGTTTTTGTATTTTAACGTGTCCTATGTCATTTTGATCTTGGGATTAATAAAGAATTGAATTAAATTGAAGTTGGGTCAAAGAGAAACACAAATTCATTGAAAGACCTTTATTAAGAGACTATTAAAAAAAAGTCCGAAAAACTATTGCACTTTAGTAGGAATCAAAAGCCACCTGCAGAAAATTTGGATTAACACTCGAGACTGATCGAACAGACTGTTGGATGATAGAGGACGCATACAACATTCTATGCTCTTGACGCAAAAACGGAGAATTTTTGGCGAGCCGTAAAAGAACCTAGAGGATTACTTACAATTAGATTACAACCAACCAGAGACCTGTACAGATTAGTGCAGGGCACTAAAATCCTGGAATGGTTAATATAATAATAATATAAAAAAGCCAAGGCTCTCATAACAAAAAAAAAGTATTTTGGCAAAGTTAACAAAAATTGGATATAACCAACATGAATACTTTTACTATAGTTATCCAGGTATAAATTGATATTTTCCCGTTTATGTGCTACGAAATCTTCCCTCGCCGGCGTAATAAAACGACATAAAACACGACTATCAAAAGCAGGAAATGTCAGGCGCGGCGCGATGAATTATTTATCGGTGAGATTAGCGTGAAAAGCACGTTACCTACTTCAAAAAAAAAAAAAGAGAAAGAAAGATGGAAAAAACCACGAAGATTTTCATGTGCAAAAATATCGATAAACCGGCTTTGAGTAGCTCTCGACAAGTGGCGCGTGGAAAACAAAAAAAAAAAGCGACGCACACACACGGCTTCCGGTGCGTCGTCACGGGTTAAGTGCGACCGACGACGGAATCCTCCGTAAATAGAGCATTAAAAATGGATTAGTGGCGTAACGGATCGGGTGAATCCGAGAAGATCAATCACTCGCGAGTATTATGTCTGCCTCCGGGAGCACGCGTTTCCTGCACCTGAGTTCGACGTGGAAAAAGGTCACCCTGTCAGTGTATAAGGACAGATGGGTCTGCTAAATTGATTGTGAATTTTGAAGATTGTTTCATTTTAATATTTAAATTCCTGTTTTCTAAATTTATTCTGTAGTAGATTCAATAAATTTCTGTAAGGGCTTTTTGGTTTGATAAAACACCATAGGTGAACATATTATTGAAGAATTGATTGAAGCATTATATACAGCCATATTCTTTGTGGGTTTCTCAATCGAAGATCTTAATAATCTAATGTTTTCAAAAATTCTAAATTCTTACTTTATGCAGATGATTTAAAAATTTATAATGAAATCAATTTTGTTGATGACTGCCTTCGTTTGCAAAGTGATCTAAACTCTTTTGTTGATTATTGTAAAACAAATACACAATATTAACAAAAACTTCTACTAAATGTTGAAAAATGTAAGAGCATTACTTTCACAAAAAGAAAATTCAAATTTACTTATAATTACTATTTGTACAATACCCCTCTCATGAGGGTGGATGTAGTAAATGATTTGGGCATATTACTTGATGCGAAACTGTCATTTCAACAACATGTTGACTGAATAACGCAACGGGCTTTCAAGCTCCTTGGTTTTATTTTTCGCATTGCCAAGCCATTTACTAGTGTTGATTATATTGTCCATTTGCACAGATCATTGATTATGAGTGTGCTAATGTATGGATCTGTTATCTGGAGCCCGTGTTATGCTGTGCACAAAGGCAGAGTTGAATCAGTCCAAAAAAGATTCCTTAAATTTTTGGACTATAAATTTGGTAAACAGCACCAAAACTATATTGAACGTTTATCCGCCTATAATATGATATCCCTAGCGGACAGGAGCTTGCTGGCCGATATGCTGTTTTTATATAAAATTTTATGTAATGGTCTAGATAGTCCTGTATTGGTAGCGCCTATTAAATTTAATATTCCTCATATTGCAAGCAGGAATGCACTCACTTTTCACTTGTCTATCCAACGTACGTGTGTTGGCATAAACTCTCCCATCTATAGGTTATGTAATACATATAACACTAGATTTAATAGGGTCGACATTTTTGCTCATTTCATGCTTAAATTTAAGTCTATTATTTTCAGTCTGCTCCGGATCCCTTCTTCTTCTTCTTCTTCTTCATCTTTATAGTCGTTATAAATTTTTAGTCTAATCTTACGGATTGTTTCATCTTTCTTGTTATTACAATGGTTAGCACTATTTCTATCATTACCATTTTCAATATTACTGTTTAAGATAAAACATTCATAAAATTTATAATAATTTTGATATTTAATTTAATACTTTACTTTATTAATATTGTCGTTACTGTTTAATGTAGCTCTGAGTAACTTTAATTAATATTTAGCTAATTAGTATTACTATTTCGCCTCTTGTAATTATTGCACTGCTGTTCATTTGTGTTTTTATTTTTACATTATTGTATATTAGCAGGGGAAATATTTTGGGGCTTTGCCCTGTTAATTTCCCCGAATGAAATAAAATAAAAAAATAAAATAATGTTGTACTTTGCCCCTTGTGTTCGTAGGATTGGATTGAGAAAAAGCTTGGCAATTGAGGGTGTAGATGTTTTGTTTTCTTAATTTTATTTTACTGTAATAAATTGAGGCAGTCAATGCACATATCCTAAAATTAAATTTTGAACTTTTTCGGGGTTTAGAGTATGTATTTTATACACATATAGTATAAAATACATACTCTAAACACTTAAGATAGAAAAGCGATGGCATTTTCACTTACTCTTCGTGTCCGACTCAATCTATAATAATTATATATTGCTTTTGTTCTATCAGAACTTGACGATAATTCGTTAAACGGCTTCATTACGCGTTTATGCAAATGAAACGCTTATCTCCGACAATCACATGTGGCATTACCTTGTTTGAGTTAGGTGGCAGTTAACGTGACTGGAAAAAAATCATTGGCCACAACTCTCCTAAAAGCACCTTTATTAAAAAAAAAAACTTGTCTTCTTTTTCCTAAATTTGTAGTTCCCATGAATCAGTGCTAACATAACATCTTTGTAATTAAAGTATAAGGAGCCGAACTTAGCAGGTGATAAGTTCGTACGTGTTTGCCATTTATGGGTCCAATTCGTCGTTTCTAAAAATCAACTGCGTTTCTTTTTAACATTTCCGTGGATGGCTTAGGGAATAAGGATTGGAGAATATGTTCTTACAGATTGCAGATAATGCTTATAATAATACTTATGTAACTCTGTGAAATTCTAAAAGCAAAGAGATCTAAAATCTTCTCCAGTAGCCAGATAGGTACCTGAAAAAGAAATACATGCAGTTACGTACTTTATTATACCTGATAGTTTTTTAATAGTGTTAAAATCCTAAAGGTATACTGAAATGTGTATATTTTGAATCTTATTTGCAGTTGATGATTGCAGAAGGCGTTGGAGAAGTATTAAAGATACTTATTTCAGAAATAGGAAGAAGCGCAAGTTAAACCTATTAAATGAGTGCTGTACTGAAAGTCGAACTGATGGGTTCATTTCAGATGATCCTGATTCAGAATACTGCTACTAGAAGTTTATCAACACCTCAAACACAGAAAGCAACAAAAAAAAACAAACGTTTGAAATCGATGATAACGATACTTTGAAATTTAGTAGTAGATCTTCTACGCCCACGTCAAATTCAAATGTTAAAAGTGTATTTTAGGGAACGGACACCTACTAAACACGGTTACAACCTCATAATATCTTTATAGTTCACAAGTTGCCATGTCTATTCTCCAGTCCAATATTCCTCATCTTTGTAATCTCTTTGTAATCTTTGAACCAATTCTCCACACTGAGAAAAGAGATTGCATTAAATGAAAGGTTTTATAACTGTTGATTTTTATCATGTTCAACGAAAAGAATACCTTTCCTCAGAAAAATGGTTGTTTTGACTACTGAGAGGACTTGAATCAACTACCAATATCTTTCACTTAAAACATTAAACTGTTTCAACGAAAAATATTTTATTTCCGAAGAAATGCGTGAATTTAAAATTATATTCCTTTGCAAGGAAACACCAAATTATGTTGGCCATATAGAAAACGCAAAAACTTTTGGTTTAATGCAATTCCTTTTAAATGAAAAGGATATTTCTCTCAGTGCAGTCGAACAAATAATACTTTAAATGTGATTTCTCAATCTTACCCACAGCAACTAAATACATTTATACATTTAATACTGTACCAGCAACTGCTGGCAAATCTACTGCACCGTTACTTACCATATCAGATACAAAATGGATACATAGTCCGTCAGTAGTAATACAGATAACTGAGACAAATTTTACTCATACGCATTTAAAATATTTTTTATTGTTATAATGCTACTATCATTATATTATAGTCAGTGTTAAGTTTTTTAGGTTTAAGAAGAATAAAAGTTAGTTTAGTTAACCATTGTTCTTCTTAACGTTAACTTTTCCTCTGCAGTAATCGGAAATTGCACCGAATTTGTCCTGGGCTTTCTTATGTCCTCTTAATAATAATAATAATAATAATAATAATAATATGTATATTTGTCCAACGGATACAAATATCCAATTACAGGACAAAATGGAAATAGTTGTTACTATGACAAACAATAAACAATATATGGTAGTTTAACATAAAATAATCCTACTTAGCTTATAACACAATTATTAATTAATTCTAACACAAAAAAGGAAAAACTGAATAAACAACTGAACTAGTAAAAGAGAAAAAAAAAAGAAAAGAGTTATCATAAATCACTTCGGGCTATATTAAGTATATTAGAAAGAGGCATGAAACTGATGTCGCAGTCAGGTGATATTAAGTTATAGTTATTACACATTCTAAAAATAGGAGCCAGGTATGCAATATTTGTTCGTGGCACTGATAAATAAAAGGTCATGTTATACCTAGATGCAAGCCGTGGTGAGAAAAAAGGTAAATTAGAAACTAAAAAGCTACAGTCAATGACATTGTGCACAGCATTATATAAGAATTTAATGGTGTTCATGCGATAACGTTTCTCCACCGAAAGCATGTCGAATTCTTGTAAAAGTAAATTATAATCGTAGCCGCGGGGTGGAAATGTACCTTCAACTCTGAAATGCAGGTACTTGAGGAACTTGCCCTGAATTCGCTCAAGTGTCGTCTTATGTGTCTCATACACAGGATACCAACATAGGATGCGTATCATTTGAACGCACATAAGAGGCAATACACTCTGATGGGCAGACACATTACTAACGGTAATTATTACGGATCACAAATCCTAGCATCTTCAATGCAGATGAGACAGTTCGATTTATATGCTCTACAAAAGTAAATCTACAATCAAAATTATAAATGTCAAAACAAAATCAAACTGTGTAGGATTTAGTCGAAAAAATTCTCTAAATTTCTTTTCATCTTCTCTTAAATGTACATTAATGAGAAGATTGAAATACCCTTCTTGTCTTCTTTTTTTTAAACATTTCGTGCGTATCACGTCTTTTGCATAGAAGTTGCTTTTGCAACTGTTCTTCATCCTCTTCTTCTAGTAGAATTACATATATTGAATCTTCGTTATTAATTTAATTTTCGGCTGTTCCAGGTAAATGATTTATTGGGATATACAGTTGTAAAACGCTTCGCAATTATGCATATCACGTAGAAAAAATGGATTATTCAATATTACAAGTAAACCTTGTATATAGTGGTTTGAACGCGTTTTGAATTGAAATGTCTCTTTCATAACTTGGACTCAATTGACTCTTAAAACTCATATAGAAATAAATAAAGTGTGGTATTCATAGTCAATATTGTGTATTAATTGTTTTAAAAATTTAGGATATAGGAAACATCAGAGGCAGACTTCATAAAGCTATAGCTTCAACAAATATTAGCTATTGTAAGCATTCGTTAAATACTATTTTCTTAAATGGATACTTCAATAATATTTAATTATTAGCATTTACTATTGCAGGATCCACCTACGTGTAACTAACGCTATAAAATTGCTATTCATGAAAAAAATAAAACTATGTTTAATCTGGTTATATTATTTATTTAAGTAAACATGCTAATTCCAAATACAAACAATATAAAATCTAATTACGTAATCATCATTAAATATATATACAAACAAAAAATGGTAATATAAAACGTAACCAAAAAAGAAACGCATTCTGGAAAAATAAATATACACTCTAAAAAAGAAAACCAAATTTTGAAAAATATATAAACAAAACAATATATCAATAAATTAATAAAAGAATAATTCTAAATGAAAGGATTTAACCCTAATTGTATTAAACAACAATTTTAATAAAGTATATTAATTATCATATCACTGAAAATCAAGCTTTTCTTTGAAATTTTAATACACAAATTATAAATTCATTACTTTTATGAGAATTGCCTAAATTGGCATTTGCCATTTACCTAAAATTACAAAACTCGGCCGTTTACAACAATTACCACTAGTCCTTTATGTAATCCAACGACGCCTAGTGTTTTTGAATGACGAGCTCATATATCCACATGATAGTGTTTAGTTGAGCAATAAATTTTTAAAAACATTTTTTTCATATTTATGTTTTAAAATGCATATACAGTCGCGAGCAAATGTTATAGGCACTTTGACAAAATCAATGGGTTTCACGTTTTTTGCATTTTTTTTGTGACAGATATTTCAACGTTTATATAATGTCCTTATGTTTACAATAGTCTTTATATATACCTTTGTAAATGTTTATTTTTTTAATATATTCAAGTCTCGTATCACTTTTCCCCACCATCTAAAAACTATTATAGCTGCTACTAAAAATACTCCAATATGCAACAATTAATAAGATCCTTAAAATACTACATATGTATAATGTTACTTCCAAGTTTTTATTTTTTCATTTTTACTGTGATATTCGCTCAAAATTTCGGTCTATAACATTTGCTAGGACTGTAATATATAAAAATACATAAATCTTGCAAAAAAATCATATAGACTCATGTTGTTGTCTTTACGAAAATAAGAATATTTGAATGAATCCATTCTCAATTTTATAAATTTTTAAATTGTGCTCATATTTAATTATACTTGTTTTAATTTTATTAATAATTTTGTGTTGCAAGTATTTCCCTCTAATTCTGAAATTAGGAACATTAGGAGTATGCAGTTTTGTTAATCATTTAAATTCATTTCTCAGGTAAATATTAAAAAAAAAGTTTTTACAGAATTGTTGCTCTGCCACATTTAAGTATATCAGCTCATTATTCAATAAAATTTTACTCGTTGGATTACAATGAGGATTCACACTAATTATGGTAAGCCGCTAAGTTTTATAATTGCACCAGATTGAAATGCATATAATTAATGAGTTCATAAATTTCAAAGGAAAGCTTTATTCTTAGTAATGTGATAATACTTTATCTAGTATATTAACATTTCTGTTTAATATAATTGCTTTATAAATAGCATCATTTAACAAAAAGTTTAACAAAGGATATGTGTGATTTTCTTAGAAACACGAATTTTATGATTCTTACCTGTGGGTAATTATAATAATAATATTTATTGAAACTAAAGGCAATGAACTTATGAAGTATTACTCTTTTGTTTTCTAATACATTTCCTATTTTAAAAATAAATTATATACAAATAAAGTAAATAAAATTTAATAGAAATAACCCAGCCATTAACATAACTTGATTTGTTATTTATACATTCACTTGATTATTTTTAAACATAACATAAGAGCTTTAGTTTTAAAAGTCACTTGATCTCAAGCTGTAAAACAGATATTTCAATTCAAACTGGGTTCAAACCACAATATTAAAGGTTTCCTTTCGATATCAAATAATCTTAGATCTACCTAATTTGCATAATTGCGAAGGGTTTTACAACAGTATACCCCAATAAATCATTTACCTAGAACAGCCGACGCCAGCCGAACGCGCACCTATGCAAATGGTGAGTAGTTTTGATAGTCACTACGCTGTAGTCGACAACATTAAATAAGTCGGCCAGTGTACATCCTATACCTGAATATTAAGCGACAAAGCAGCCAATTATGGGCTTACACTAAATTAAAGTAGATTATAACACAGCTCGCCTTCCCTTGTTTGCAGATTTCTGCGGCGACCATCAAAAGACCCTACAGCTGGCGGTGATGCGATCGACAACATCAACAACAACAACAGCAACAATGCCATCACCTGAAGCTACTGTGATAGCCTCTTTGGAGCCGGATTTGTGTTCCGCGTCCCACGCCCTAGCAGCTTTCCATAACGCTACCTTCTACACTTGGAACTGTCCCCAGGTACGTCAACAACTTACACAACTACTCCGACCGTCTAAAACTTTCGTCTGACAAGCTGTTCCCATATACCTTGTCGTTTTGTTTCACAGGGCCCCGGAGAGACGGTAAACGGTGATTCCGGTCCGACACTCGCCCACGTGGCTCACGTCGCCACCCTCATGATCGCCAACATGAAATGGAAATCTATCGGCATCGTTTCGACGACGGGTGAGTGAGTCCGTATAATTGCTATCGCGAAAGTTGAATATTAATGGATGCGATGCGTGATTGACGTGAACATTTGGCTGTTGTTGGGATGGGAGGAGGTTGCGTCAAGTTGGTAACTATATATTCTGGCGAGAATATGAGCGATTACGTTATTGGATGCGGGTTTGAATTGATCGACAGTCGAGAAAGGCGAACAAAAAAAAATATTGTCACGAGTGGTTAATTGAACGTGGGTTAAAAGATGTTGAATTATTTTGTCGCGATTCACGATATTTTTGATAGTTGCGTAGGCAAAGTTTAAAATAGGCACCAAAATGCCTGTTAGCGAATAAATTATCACCTTTTTTTTAATTTTTAAATGAGCTTGCCGGGTTAATTGAAAGTGTAAAAAATGTGAAATTGTTTTACCAACGTTCATTTACAAACTACTTTAATTTTTTCGTCGAATTTAATAACAGTTTCTACATTATTTTTTCCTTTAAATTTTGCGAACACTGACAAAAAAAAGACGTTAAAAGAAGCTTAAAACCGCAATATCAATACTTTCCTAGTTTTAAATATGCGCAGTGTATTTGCAATGTTAATTAAACGTATACAATTTTTTTTCTGGACCAATTACAGTTGATTTATTGTTATCTGAATAATTAAAACTCGAGTTGTTTGAGCAATTACTTATTCTTTGTGCTATTTAATTTTTTTTCAACGATTCCTAATTGGTATAAAATTGTGTAACTGTTTTCGTTAAAGAAAATCAACAGCATGAGAAAGATCAATGTGTTAATAAAAATTTTAGTAACAAAAAGAATAAACAATTCCTCAATTAACTGGGGTTTTAATTAATTAAGCATAGGGCGTTTTTTTGTTATTGCTATTTGAACTATTTAACGAGTTTGGATTTAGGAACATCTGTCAAATGATAAAGCTTTAATTTAATTCATGAATAACTGTCCTTTTGCGTTTTCTTTTAACTTCAATTTCTCTGGGTTTATTCAATTGATTTCAATTTTCTTACTTTTGTTTTATTCAGAAATGTTTTCCATACACAGGCTATTCCACGTAAGAGGTTTATTAAAAGTTTATGATGTTCTATTATTAACTTATATTTGGGATTTGGCACCATTATCTGTTCGATTGGAACTATAAATATAAAATAGTTTAACCAAAATACCAGGGAAATGGACGTCAAATTTGTTATTTTAAATAGAATGATCTAATTTTTTGTTAATTTTTGGATTCTACGACCATAAATACGTCAGTTTTCATTGCCAATTCCTATATGTTGCCGTTTTTGAGGTATTTAAGTTTCTCTTTTTTTTTTTAATCATAATCATTGAGAAAGTAATATCTCGGTTAATACTGCAAGTAGAGACTCCAAATTTGCTATGTTATGAATGTAGGTATAACTCTAAGAAAGTATCGTACACTTTACATTCTAACATACAGGGTGTTTAAAACTGAGAAACAAAGTGACATATTTCCAAATGCAGAAGGGAATACAAAACATGTTGATCAAAACGTATCTAACGGATAGGAAACAAACGACTATTGTGAACAAAACAGAGAGTTCACGATTAAACGCGGAGTATGGAATACCTCAGGGTGGTAATCTACCGCCACGGGCATTATTATATAGACAACGATATTTTCAACGTGAAAATTTAAGGCGAGATCTACGCATACGCAGACGACCTATGCATTGTGTACTCAGACAAGAATTTGCAGCAAATGCAGCAAAACATTAACAACGATATAAAGAAAATCGAAAATTGGTGCTACAATAACCTAATAACCATAAACGAAAACAAAACGAATTTAAACTGATAAATAAATAGACAAAAAAATTAAAGCAAGAAAAATGATACTTAAGTTTTGTTTAAATTATGGTTGTGGATATTTTGAAAATAGATGAAAATTTCAGTTGAGGGGAAAAATGTTTTAAGGTAAGGTAATAACTCCATTCTCCAAATAACAATCAATATTATACAGTATAAAATTACGAAAACATTACATTTTAATGAACTGTTCTGTATATTTCAGTTTTTTAAAATATGATAAAGCTTTTGTATACAAAAGCGAAACTTCATTAAAATTTCCATTGGAATTTCATTTTTTGTTTAATATTTAACACAACATTCCGCTAAAACAAAGAAAAACAACAAACAATATAAGGATAAACCTAAAGGAAAAGAAAATTAATCGAAATTATTATTATTATTTTGGGCTCAATTCACATATAGCGTTTTTAAAACGCACGTTTCTGCATTGGTACCGCTAGTAAGTACAACACATGTTAATCACGTACCCGTACCTAGATTGTTCGGGAAAAATTGCGTGCGATTCACGGAAACCCATGAATCGCTGAACAAGTACTTTTTATACTATATAAAGGTTCTGTATCACAGTGGCAATTAAGTCTAACATAAGAAGTCGTGCAGTGCAAGTCCTGCTCTAGTGTTAAGTGCTTCACGTAGTTTGTAGTTTGTGTTCCTGTTGAAAAAAACAAATAATTTTTTTTAAATTATACTTTTAGGTGGTATAATTTAACTCATGTATTTAAATGTGGCAATTCACCCATGCCGATTGCGTCGACGATGCAAACGCTAAGCCGTCGCGTGCTGCGGTTAAGTCGGCAAACGCAACGTCTTAGAAATGAGGACAACACATACAAACAGATATGGCAATTCACACATTGCGTCGACGATTTACGGTTGGTAATATGACAAAGATGGTTGCTAATGTGACGAAGATAGATTCGATACTTCTCATATGTACTTTGACTGCGATTTGCGACGCAACGCAGTATGTGTGAATTGGGAGAATTATAAAACGTCAACCGCAATGCAAAAACGTGCGCTTTGAAAACGCTATGAGTGAATTGAGCTTTAGACTGAAAATTTCGGTAAAAATCAAGGCACCTACATATGTATTATATTAGATACGTGTTATTCTTTATTTATGTTTTATTTTAATATGCATTTTCCAAAAAGAAATGTTAGTATACCTAATAATAATAGCAAGAATCAGTGGGTGTCTAATGAGGTTAAAAGCTCCAGTAGTAACCTTCACAATCTTTATACTTTAAAGTTAAAATATCCACAATTGGAGACATTTTATCAAGAAGCTAAAAATACGCACCTTTCTCTAGTCAAGCAAACTAAATCATTATTCTATTCGAAAAGATTATCTACTTCAACTAATCGTGCTCGGGGGCATGGTCCATAATATCTGACTTAATTGGTAGAAAAAAGCCAGATTCAAATATTGAATTGATTATTGACGGTGTTTCTGTGAAGGACCCTCTGTCGGTTGCCGCTAAGTTTAATGAGTTTTTTGTTTGTGAGCCGTACAATATTGCTAGTGGTTCAACAATATCTAATAGTGATAAAATGAAATTTAATATTACGCAGGCTCCTGGTCGTTGTGGTGGCTGCCTTAGTATGTGCGCACTCCCTTTCTCTGATGGTGAAATGTTTCGGATATTTTGCAAGTTAAAAAACAAAAGCAGTTCGGGTTATGATGATGTGCCGTGCAAGTTGTTAAAGGAGGTAGCGCCGTGTTTAGTTAAACCAATAGCACAGCTTGTTAATTTGTCATTTCGGGAAGGTACCTTCCCTAGTTCATTAAAAATTTCTGCTGTGCACCCAGTGTTTAAAAGGGAGAGAAAACTAATATTAAAAATTATCGACCAATCTCTGTGGGATCTAGCTTTTCAAAATTGTTCGAATACGCAATGCTATCGCGACTGCTTGAATATCTGGACAAAAATAATATTATATCGAATCGACAGCATGGTTTTCGTCAGGGTTACTCCACCATTTCCGCAGTGCACTCTTTTGTTGAAGATGTTATTCGTGCATTGGACGGCGGCCGGTGTTCTGCGGGAGTTTTTTGCGATTTGAGTCGAGCTTTCGACTGTGTGAATCATGTTGTTTTACTTGAAAAACTCGAGTATTATGGTATTCGTGGCGTTGTGGCGAGTTGGTTTGTCTCCTATCTTTCTGATAGACGTCAATTTATTAAAATTTCATTTACATCGTCTAATAATCATGTTAAACAATTTTCATCTTTACATTTATCTGTCACTGTTGGCATTCCTCAGGGATCTGTTTGGGCCCAATTTTATTTATTATTTTTATTAATGGCATTATTGATTTTATCAGGTTTTCATTATTTTTATATGCTGACGATACAACTGCACTTGTTACGGGCACTGATCCATTGCATGTTGGTGATCGAGCGGCTGCGCTATTAGTCCAGCTGGAGGATGGTTCTCTGCGAATGAGTTGCATATAACCTATCTAAAACTAACTATATGTTTTTCCACTCCAAGCAATCGAATCACAACTTTGACGTTGACGTTTCCTTGCATGGGTGCCTCTCTTCAATCTGTGAAGAGTGTAAAATTTCTCGGCGTCGAATTAGATGAAACTTTGGACTGGGGTGCGCACTGTGCCGGAGTCGTCTCCAGATTAATAGGGCTTGCTTTCAAATTCGGTCACTGAGAGAACAGTAGCCATTGATACTCTTTTATCCTTTATTATAGTGAGTCCATTCTAGAATTAGGTATGTATAACTTTGTGGGTTATCTAAACATTCTTCAGAGGTGTTCCTAGCGCAGAAGCGGATTATTAGATGTATATCTAGATCGGTACTTTGAGTCATGCCGTCCTTATTTTATTAAATATAAATAATTCCGGTCCCTTGCATTTATATCCTAACCTTCTTCTTTATATATTCGATAATAAAACAATTTTGCTAGAAATGGGGATCTACATTCATACGATACGAGAGGTAAAGGTGATTTAGATTAATTTAAACAAGTTGAATATTTTTAAGCGATCTCCATCGTCTGCAGTATTAGACTTTTAATATGTTACCCAGCATATGAAAAACTCTAATAGAAATATATTCAAACGGATAATAAAACATATACTTGCATCCAATGCATTTTATTCCGTGGATGAATTTGTGGCACATCTTGCACAGTCTCATTAGTACGTGTGAGAAATTGTCGTCTTTACATGTCTATTTATTTATATATTTGTATAGTGTGTGTATTTTTTTTGTATATACATATATATTTATTATACTTTATGACACTGTTCAGCTACTTTTAAGCTTGAGACAATAAAGAATCTATCTATCTATCTATTGAGCCTAACCATAAAACTGTTAAAAATATGTAAAACAGAAGGTGGAAAGAGACATTTACACAACGGAAAACACCCACTAGGCAAATTTGTGCAAACAAGCTCCCTCGTATTATTATATTCTGTCTATTTTTTACTTTTTATCATGTTGAGAATGTTTGTGTATCTACGTCACGCAAATAGGTACTTTCCCGGAAAGCTCGTAGACTTTTTGTTCCATTTCAAGCACTTATCATAAAAATTTAGAAGGTATCTAACATTATTCACAAACAAACAATAACGTCCATTTTTCTCTTTTCCTCTTATTCCGTTTATTTGTTTTTATGTATAATGTATGTAAAAGTGTTTTTTTTTTTATGTTTTAAAGTAAATATCCGGGCCGTATAATTCGCAAGCTTCCGCCGTGGCGTTCGAATGAAATCACCGGGGAACGAAATAATCTAAACAACACTGCCGCATTAAATTAAAAAAAAAAAGCTTTTAAGTAAGACCGGTAATTCCGAAAACTCGATAAACGGTACTATATACGTTTCGATATACTTTTTCTCCTCTTTAAAATCGAGACAGGCTTCTGGGATTATAATAAATAGTCACATAAAATCCCTCGAACGGATTTCTCGTTGACTGTGGAAAATAATCGGACGGGAATATGAAAAAAAAAGAAAAACAACCGGTAAGGACGGGAAGATGAAGGCCCTGGGGAGGTTAAACGCTACCGCTTGGATTTATAAACGGTGGCGAATATGCGACAAACGAAATTCTTTCTCTCCCTTTGCGCTTTGCAAGTGTGCGCGTGCTGTGGGTGTGCCGACGTTTATACATCAATAAAATGGTTATAAGCTAGGTGCGGAATGGTTATCAAGGTCATTCGTGAATGAGCTGGTGATTTATGTGCTTACATAGAAATAAAAGAAACATTCTACTTCTGCTTGTTTTTTTTTTATTTTAAAATACCGCGCGAGAGCCGTAGCCAGAGTGAATTTCTGGAGCCACATGCTCTTTTAGCCTTAAATCTATGCCATTGAGATGTGTGTAAGATAGATTTTGAATAAAAGCTACACGCACAAATCAATAAGTATCTTTAGCGACAGTCAGGCGGTGCTAAAAGCATTAAAGGCGCATAAATGCAACTCGAAACTGATCTAGAGCTGTAATCTGGGTACCTACCCTATCAGCCAGAAATATTACATAGATATTTTAAAAAATATATTTTATAAATATTTTTCGTGAGAGGTTTTTGAATATATTTTTCATATTTTTTCTAAATATAGATAAAATATTCAATCAAAATATTTATTCCATATTTTAAAATTAATGTAAGCGCTATATTTTTTCTAAAATATTTATATGAAAATTGAGATTTTTTTTATGCAATTTATTTAATTTGTTAAAATGAAATAAAATTGTTCTTGGTTATTTCGAATGTATAACGTCGATAACAAAAAGTTGAAACATACATAGAGTTATCTAAAAGGCAAGAACTTGTTTTTTCATACTCACCATACAAGTTAATAATCAATAATTCTGACATCTTTTAAGGCATACTGAAGGTTTATCAAATTAATCACTATTTTTAATTGAAGTGTTCTAAATAAAAAACAAACGTATTTATTATCATTTATTTGAATAAGCCAATAAATGAAAAATACTTATTTTTAAGTCTAGCCTTGGCTGGTGCCAGGTACAACCTTATGGCTTTTTTCATATCTTCGTAGTGGCGCTCTCATGCGTTTCCTTGGGCCTCTAAACAATGCCAATTGTATAGATTATACCATGAATAAAACATCGTACAACATTATCAACACCTACTAATACATTTGGAGCATTTACAATAATTGGAGTGGTAGCTACATTCTATTACTTACGATACTTTTTACTTTATTTCATAATATTTGAAAAACATTCTACGTACAAACAATAAAACAACACAACGTATTCTAACCTCTATTTGAGTTATGACGCTTACCTACCGAGATGAATCTCTTAAGCAAATCAACTAGCAATTTATCTGGTAGATGCAGTAGATATATGATGCATAAAATTCCTACAATTATATTATTAAACGATTTCTGCACATAGCGATATTGAGCATTCCAATTATCTTATAAATGCCATGACATGTTCAAAGTTTTGCTTACCTCGTAGTCACCACAAAAACTAAAACACACCTCGCAACAATTAATTACACAGTTAACCCTAATCTGCCCTAATGGTATACAATTATAAACTATAACATGTAACGGACAAACGAATGAAAACGTTGATGATACGCACGTGCGCGTATGCATTCTATGTACCTAATCCATAGACGCATAAACAATACTAAATCATATAACACCGGCACCGTAATGAATAGAGATGTTATGTTGACGTTCGCAACTTACAAATATTGCAAATAATATAATACAAAACGCAGATGTATTAATAGAAAAGTTACAGCGCTCAACTTAGATACTAATTAAATCATATTAGATATATATTATCTAATTTAATCTTTAAACTATCATTTTAAATAGGTACACACCTACTTAATATGTATGCATATTTTACCCATTTTATATTATTCGTCCTACGCACCGATCGCAGTGATCGCGACGATTAATAAAATATTTTTTTTTTGTTTGTGGGAGCCGTCTGGAGAGTCGTCTAAGAAGAATTTTTCCCAAGAAAAATTTTCTCTTCACGCAGGATTCGAACCTACACACTCTCGTTTACCGGACGAACGCTCTACCATTTGCAATATTTGCATATTCGCCGTCGTGCCGGCCCTTCAAGATCTGATATCGACATATGTCGATTTGTCGCACTAACTAATATGACTCAAGTTACCAATATCAGTTCTAAAATTAATGGTTTTTTCATGTTTGGCAATGCAGTGCATTATTAAAAATAAACGTCAAAATGTTTCGGTTCTCGTTGTAAAATTTTAGCTCGATTTTTCAGTTAGGTTGCGAATAATTTAGGGCAGGCATTTACGACCTCACTGTATAATAGTATTACTTATTTAAATAGGTTATAGTGACACTCTTTTTATTGCTTGCATTTTATAAAAATATATTATACAAGCACGAATATGAAATAACGAAGAAATATTTCCCTGAAAACGAATGTTTTTGCTGAACCAGGTGTAATATTAAATCTCGTTAGTTATGCTGTAACAAAATTTTTAATTTCTTGTATAAATAATTACCCTAGGATTTAGTTCATAACATTATCCAGTAATTCTGTAATATTTCCCTTTTCTCTTACAAACACGAGGTAATGCAAAATGCGTATTAAATTTTGAATACTTTATTTAATGGAATAGATAGAAATAGAACAACTATTTTCCGCGACTTTCGTTAGCACTAATTACGTTGTAACACCTCGCTTGTACATATATTTAATCCAAAAATAATCACGCAACCGAATAATTACTATTCACCCTATTAGAAAGGATCATAACAAGCGAGAAACACATGATTAGAGTCCAGCATGTGAATCAATGGAACCGCATATTGCTCGCCAGCAAACCTATCGTACGATTACACAATGGACAAGATAGGAACTCGTTCCGATTAACCAGTAACAGTCACATGCGATTACGAATGAATTCAAACTAAACGATTCGCCAGCATCGCTGGATTGCGGCTCCGGTAAACAATTGCCTGAGGGTTATCATGGGCGACTTGATAGGCATATTAGGATGGACGTGTGAACATTCGACATCCGAAACCCGCATGACAATGCTGTTTGAAGCTTTATCTCAGTTTAAATCGTAATTTGCGGTTTGTTTGAAAAGATTGAGGCAGATTTAATTGGAGGGAGAATTTGATTGCTTTCGGGATATATTGAAGAGGATAACAATGTGATTTATTGCCATTTTAACGTTGGAACGTTGAATGGACGTATCTGCATTTTAATATCGTTTTGATGTATTTGGGCGATTTTATATGAAGATAGTCAAGCGTTAGCAATATTGCTGAAAAGGAGGCTAGCGTGAAAGGTCTTCAGCTTTAACACGTCAATGAACTTTATTATTTTACTATATAATCAATATGTTTACGCCGCCCTTGTGATCATAAAAGTTATTTTTATACATAGCTACAGAATAGGTATCCAAGATGGCGAGTATATATGATGTTGAAGTTAGCTAGAATGCGTAAGGGATATTTAATATTTAACAATGTTATTGTGGTAAGACTTATATTGTTGTCATAACAACGTTTTACAATCTTTATTTAATGTACAACCTAAATACACCTTCAACTATCCAGAGTGTTAAATTAGTCGAGATACAAACTTTTAGTAACGTATTCAATCACAAGAAGGGTCGCAATCAGGTACTTTTTAAAGGTTTTTAAAGGAGAAGTTTTAAGTTAGTAGTACCTAAACAATAGCTGGAATATCGATTATAGTGTGCTTCTGTTTAAGAATGCATATTACATGCTTTTGTTTGGGAATAAAATCCTATCTCCTATATTTTCTTAATAATAGGTAATTAAAAAAAAAACTATAATTACATTTTGCACTTGACGCTAAAGTCCCTAGATATATAAAGTACCGCAATACATAAAGAAACCTGTATTACCTAGAGAGAAGGCAATTTGGACTCAAAATGGCGGTTAGGACTAGTATATGCATATACACGGGTAAACCTTACTTTTGTGGTTGGTCAACAGACGTCGTTTATCTATTACTTATAAAATTGCGTATTTCTGTTAATTGAAGTATTTGATAAGTATATTTGTATTTTTTTGCGAGTTGTTTCAAGTTTTGTACAATGAATAAATAGTGTAATTTACTCTTTAATATTGACACATTGACAAGCGCGTGCAAAACATTTAAAATTAGCGCCTCTTTTTAGACCCAAAATGGATGCACATTTGCGGTCCTTTACATATTTAATGACTTTACTTGACGAGGTGGAATAGCGTCATTATGGTGGTGACTGGATACGAGACTAATTTTGCATCAAGTTGCATATATTTCCAGTAGAGTTCAATATCAATTCTTAAGTGATTGGAGATTTGATGCTGGGGGTAGAACCATAATAGGAAAAATTTCGCTCATTTTCCCGTTGGTTATTGTAATGACGTGGTAAATTCAGTTTATTGTCAACTCATTTCAATTATTTCAATTATCTCAGGGAGCTGAAGCTTCTTTAAGCTAGTTTCTAGTAACACCGAAAGCTATACTGTAAGAAATTGCATCTAAATATTACCGATTAGGGAAGCACCCTAACCGTAACTCCTTCATTTTGATAAGATTTTGTAAAAAAGTGTTTGTAGCAGTTTTGGTTTAAAGCGCTCCTCAAAGTTATTTTTCTTTATTTATTGACTTGGATGAGTGGAAAGCTAACAGAAACGAAGGATTTAACACCAAACTTGTCCACTAACCTATATGGGGGTGTACATATGGGTTAAAAATAAGGGCTGATATATATGGAGAAACCCTGAGTCAAGAAGAGTATATGATGTTGGGGTAATGTACTATCGTGCAACAAATGAGAATACCTAGTAGCAGTAGAAACATGCGCCAAGGGTCAGCGAATTAATATCCTATCGGCTAGTCAAAGACACTGGCATCTTATCAGATAACCTCAAAATTAGCTTGGAATTGTTCGGAACTCTGAAAACCCTGGTCAGTCACTTTGGTGTGGGAGCTGAGTTATAAGGGCACAGCAAGCAAGGAGCTTGCAAACACGCTTAATAACAAGTTCACTGGAACAGTGTAGAAGGACTGATACATAGCAAGTGGATGCTGAGGTAACTGGCTACTGGTTCTCAACCGCAGCTTAGAACGGTGACGAGTATACATGATGACAGGACACGGCTGTTTATATTTACAAAGATGTATTGGTATCTAGTTAGCTTAGACCGGTTCTGGGGATAAAGAAAATATTTCGATACTATAGCTAAGAAAAATAACATATTAGAAGTGTCAGTGTAAAGTTTGACGTTAAAAAATCAAACCAAAGTTGCGCAATAAAATTAAAAAAAAAGAATGTCGACTGAAATTCATTCATTGAAGATGAACACCGATTGGGAAGACCAGGTTCTGTGTTCGCCCTCAAGAATGTTGATGCAGTCCATAATATGATTTTATCAGACCGTCGAATTGGGCTGAGTCAACAAATATTTCATATGAACGCGTCCATCATATAGTTCAAGTCGATTTGAACATGAGAAACATTTCTGCAAACTGAATCCCTAAATGTTTGAATGTTGACTAGAACGTGCAAGGGTGGAAGCATCGCGTTCGATTTGTGCTCGGTTTGAAAAAGATGCATACTTCTTAAACCGTATTGTTACTATGGATGAAACTTGGATACATTTCTACGACCCAGAAACAATACAACAATCGATGGAATGGAGACACTCTGGTTCTCCGAGACCTAAGAAGTTTCGTGTTAAAAATCTGCTGGAAAGGTTCTTGCTTCTGTTTATTGGGATTGCCATGGAGTAATCATGGTTGATTTTTTGTATAAAGTCAGAACAGTAACTAGGAATTATTATTCAACGTTACTGACCACTCTACGATAAGCAGTTAAGAAGAATAGACGCGGAAAGCTGTCCAAAGGTGTTTTATTTTTGTAGGACAATGTCCCTGCACACAAATCGCATGTTGTCATGCAAACAATTCGTGATTTAGGGTTCGAATTAGTCGTACAACCCTATTATTCACCAGATTTGGGTTCGTCCGACTATCATGTCTTTCCACAACTGAAAGAAAAAATTAAAAGGTCGTAAATTTTCTTCCAACGAACAGATGATAGAATCTGCGGACGCCTGGTTTCCAAAGCAAGATAAAAAAATCTTTTTGGAAGGTCTAGAGGCGTTGTAAGTTCGTTGTAATAAGTGTATCCACTGAAGAGGAGATTATGTTGAATAATAAAATATTTTAACACTGCGTAGGCTTTCACGGCCGGTGTAACTATAACTAACAGCTGCTTGCGGGTTTCGCCGTGTGTCAAAACTTTCGCTCGACGTTTCGCTGTTCATACTGACAGCTTCTTCAGGAGAACTGAACTGATTCTCCATGGTCCGACATTCTTCTTATAAAAATACTACGAGCAGAAGAACGGAACAGCAATGGGAAGTCCTTTATCACCAGTAATAGCCAACTTGTTTATGGAAGCATTTGAAAAAGAAGCCCTAAGTTCCAGCGATATGGAACCCAAGTGTTGGCTGCAATATGTCGACGATACTTTTGTAATATGGCAACACGTAGAAGAAAAACTACAACAGTTCTTGGAACACATAAACTCACAGCACCCAGCCATCAAGTTTACCATGGAGAAAGAACAAAATGGAAATCTCCCTTTCCTGGATGTTATGGTTAAGAAAACAAAAGAGGGAATGCTACAGCACGCAGTATTTAGAAAGAAGACGCACACCGATAGATATCTGCATGCAAGATCTCACCATCATCCGATGCAGAAGAAGACATTAATACAAACATTGCTATCCAGAGCCGAAACCATCAGTGATGAACAACATCTTACCAGTGAAAAGATACATTTAGAGAAAGCACTAAAAAGAATGGTTAGACTGACATCGACATAAGGAGAGCCACTAAGAAGAAGACGACACTGGAGACAACTACAGAACCACGAAGAGGGATGGCGTGTTTACCTTACATAGCAGGAGTCACCGAAAAAGTAGGCCGAATTTTGAAGAAACGTAAAGTACAAGTACGCTTCGGGACTGCAACATCGATCCAGCAGTATCTACTGACCGTAAAGGATAAGATACCCAAGGGGCGCACAGAAGGTATCTACAAGATAACATGCCCATGCGGACAGTGCTACATCGGAGAAACAGGAAGAGCCATCGACATAAGAATAAAAGAACACGAGAGGGACGCAAGATTAAGAAGGACCGAGCAATCAGCGGTGGCAGAACACATGCACGCCACCGGACACAAAATGGATTTCAAGAATGTAAAAATAATAACTACCCCCAAGAACTACGGGAAAAGACTCATCAGGGAAGCCATAGAAATAGAGAAGAATAAAACCGTTAACAGAGAAGAAGGGTACCACCTTCGCAACACGTGGAAGAGCCTACTACGAACCGTCACGGTCAATGGAGCGGAAACTACACGATTGGATGCACCAGGGGCGTATATAAGAAGAATGTCGGACCATGGAGAATCAGTTTAGTTATCCTGAAGAAGCTGTCAGTATGAACAGCGAAACATCGAGCGAAAGTTTTGACACACGGCGAAACCCGCAGGAAGCTGTTAGTTATAAATTATAAATTATTTTGTCTTTCAAATTCTGTATGCTTCTATAGTAGGCTAAGACTTTTCCAATACATCCTCCTACGTAGAATAGACATCTCTAAAGATGAACTCATATGTAGACTATCAATGAGGAGGAGGAGACAGCTTACCATGTTGTTTTTAAATGCGTTGCATTGGTACGGCAGAGATTACCACTGCTGGGCTCAATCAACTCAAATTAAAGACGACCTGATTTGTGCTTAGTGATTAATCAATAAATTACTCAAGCAACCGGATCTATAATCTTTTTAATTATAATTATTCTAAAGTTTTCTGCGCAGAAATAGTTTGACATTACATTCATCCCACACTTTTCACACTGCATTAGTAATTAGGAGAAAATGTGTCCTTTTAGATTCACTGTTTCTAAGTAAAACCGTAACCATCCTACGTAATACGAAATTTAATGTGTAATTACCTTTGATAAACATTCGCTTTCACTTAGTACTTGCGTTCTACCTCCAGAATTTAATGTTTCAAGAGCGCAGAGTGGTTGAACGGGTCGAACACTTAATTGGAGACTCCTTAATATAGAAGTACGCAGTACGGTGATGTTTCAATAACGTACGGACGCCCACTTCCGCTGTAGCATCTTCCTAAAGGGTCGTACGCGGTCGGAAGTTCGCCGACAGAGTATACGCCGGTAGCGTCGCATATTTTGGACTTCGCCGCCCCTAACAGGTTACGTAATGTTTTAGACGTTAAGGCATTACGAGGCGGCCGAGGGGCGCGGGGTGTCTTTGACACCTCCGCCGCCTCGCAGGTGACCCAAATTCGCTATTTATTCCACGTCGCTTGCAAATAGCTGGATCGGTCGGGCTATCGATGTGTGCTGGAAGTTTCGGTATATTTATGCGTTTCCCGGTTTTGTTCTATTATTAGCTCTGTGTGTATTGATTCCGTTTTGATTTTCTTATTTAATAAATGAAGCTCTAGGGATGCTACTTATACTTTTATAAAAATTTACATACAAGAGACGAAATTTAGATTTAGCAGAATGCAGAGAATTAATTTTTAAACGGTAAATTAACTCTCATTTCCCTAAAACCTGTAACGCTACCGATAAAGGCTCTGCTCCGATAAGCCATTGAAAAGTGCCCCTAAAGCTATCGGGCTGAAACTAAAGCAAATGAGTACTACTGTCAAACACACTGCACTGAGAAAAATGAAAATGTTGGCACAACAAAAATTATTATTTTGAACTTTTTGCATTCACTCAACCAGTTTTCGTTTAAATCAGCACACTTAAATTTTATTGCAAAACAGTAACCTCATTGAAAGAAAACGCATATTTTAGTTGAATTATATATGCACAACAATTATTTGCTTTAACGGTTAGTGGAACTACAAAATTAGTTAACTGAATGCATGTGCCGCCGATTTGAACAAACATTTATTTTAATTCAACATTAAGATTATTGGATGAACCAACAATTGTAGATTGATTCAAAACATTAGTGCAACTAATTTTGCGTAATTGATTTAAACATTCCGGTGGTTCGAGCATATTTAAATACAAAAATTTGTTGAGTGAACCAATTATTGGTTGAATCAACACATCTTTTTTTTCTCGGTGTGTAAATACCAAAAATTAGCTCAATCGACGCCACCCCATTCGAGGTATTAGCCTAAGGGTTCAATTCAGTATTTTTTTCTCGGGAATTTAAGCTATCACCTTCAAAAAAATTACGTAAGTAAACACTGATTATGGGCATTCTATAAAAAAAAACAAGGACTAATGCCGTTCACTCAGTTCAAAAGTTATCACTATTTTCCCCTTTTGAGGGGTGGTTTTTTTGAGCTTGGTTTAAGGTGCCAACTTGACTTTTTGTTATATTAGGCTGTACACATTTAGGTTTATTTAATGGTTAAGTCGACAGTGCGTAAGATATCTTTTATTTTTCTGCAATAATCTATTACATACATATTTTCTTCCAAAGCATAATTGTACAGTTACTGCTATATTTATCCTAGCCATTATGTTATTAGATTATTCAAACATCTGGGGGTTTGTACAGTTTTTAATTCATTTTTCTTCATATACATAAGTACCTATGGCTGACTTGATCTCCATATACTAACTCTCAGCTTACTTTAACTATGTAATTTCTCTTCACTATCATTCATTTGTTGTAAAACATATTTGGTGTTATAATATACTTTTTTCAGTTTTTTCTGTGTGGTAGAACATGTAAATACAAAATAAAACCTCTTTGAATGATTTTAGTAGTAGCAATTTGTTATAGGTTATTTTAGGGTTAAAATAATTATTCATTGATTAATTTCAGGATTATTTGTTTAAATGTTTCAGCCCTGGTAGTTATAAAAGCACCGAAATATATAAAAGAAGATTATAACAACAAAATAATATTTATTTCCGTACACGCAGTTGAAAGTTATTGTTATTTTTCCTTTTTGAGGGGTGGTACTTTTTGAATTGAGTTTAATGTGTCAATCTGATTTTTGTTATTTAGTAATGTATGTATTTGGGTTTATTATATATTTCTTTTAGTTTTTTTCTGTGTGGTAGAACGTAGAAATAAAAAAATAAAAATAAAAAAGAAAATCATCGATCGGTTTCAGAATTATTTATACAAATAATCCTGAAATTAATCAATGAATAATTTTTTTAACCCTAAAATAACCAATAGCAAATTGCTACTGCCAAAATCATTCAAAGAGATTTTATTTTTTATTTACATGTTCTACCATACAGAAAAAACTGGAAAAAATATGTAGTAAACCTAAATGTATACAGTCTAACATAACAAAAGCCAAGTTGGCACCTTAAACCAAACTCAAAAAACCACACCTCAAAAGGGGAAAATAGTGATAACTTTGAACCGAGTAAATGGAAATAGTTCTTGATTTTTTATAGAATGCCCATAATCAGTGTTTACTTACATAAATTTTTTGAACGTGATAGCTTAAATAATTCCTGCGAAAAAAAATACTGAATTTTTCCACCCTTATTTCTCTATATATCTCGATTAGGGTGGCGTCGATTGAGCTAATTTTTTGGTATTTACAGTATGTGTGACAGCAGTAGTTATTTGCTTTATTTTTAGCCCGATATCTTTAGGGGCACTTTTCAATGGCTTGTCGGAGCAGAGCCTTTCTTTGTCTACCTCTCATTTAAAGTAATATACCACCCACCTTGCCCATCATCGTCAAGTTTAACCTTAAACGCTTTTTTTAACTACGCTAAGCGAAATTAACCCATATCTACTTATTGCACTATCCCCCCCTAGACACCGCCTTTTTCGCTAATTGATGCGGCCTCTTATTACCGATTGTACCTATGTGAGCCCTAGTCCAAAAAAGTTTTACACCCCTTCATGTAACATATCCTAAGGGTCTAATAACAAATCAGTAGGATTTTTTGAATTCTCCAACGTTTTTAATGCAGATAAGCTATCTGTTATAATTCTCTATCTCAGAGAGATAGAGTTGTTTTGAAGAAACAAGTCAGGAAAAAATTAACAATATCTATGGATCTCATATTCTTGTTATTCTGTAAAATTTTGGGACATTCTCAGACCAGTTAAGAGCGTAAAAGCAAGAATGTACAAGTTTTGACAATAAATGTAGCTAAATTGATATTATAAAGGAAAGAAATGTATATTAAATAAAAATTAAGAAAATTAATTCTCTCAAGTGAATGCAATAATTGGAATGGTACACTTCATCGTGCCCTACGCCGTGCGTCACAATGTAATGGGTCGTTAATTTACTTGTGAATATTATATTTTTTATTGGACACCGTAAGATTGATAAATAATAATATCTATTGATTAATCGAAATAAACAAAATGAAACTAACATGGGAACCTTTTATTGATCAAAATAACCGCTCCCAGATCGTGCTGTTTTGTGAGTATTTTAATATTACCTTGTATACTAAATAACAAAATAATATAATAAAAGAAATTGGTTTCACCTTTACAATATTTTATTTGAAAGCAACGAAGGCAGAACAATACTTATACAAATAAAAACATTAAATATGAACAACGATTATTTAGTGGCAAAGAAATAATGAACGGAGTCCCTTTTGAAATGCTACTGACCGATTGAAATTACTAAATTTAAATAAAACGCAAATAATATTATGATTTCGAATTTATAAACTAAAAAACAAAAAAAAATAGGCGATAACACTTGCGATTTTGTCGGTTCTTCGGCTCTGGATGTGGTCTTAGCGTGGTTGGTATGATTTTCGTCATACACAGCGGTCTCGTCTGCAAATTGGCTCAATATAACTACATCGTCGTATTCTCTGGAGTCTGTATTCGGCCCTCTAGATCGAGAAATTCCCTGCGACCGTTTTTGAAAGAATTTGAACGCATTATTATAATACTCAGAATTTCCTACAAAATGGCACCCTTATCTCATTTTCACAAAAAAATGGACTTTGATCATTATTCCTGTGCACCCTTCAATTGCAAGACTACTTCCTCAGGAGGTTCGCTCGCTACGTGATGCGCTTTGAATAATATATGTAACTGTGTGTTATGGCGGGGTCTTCTATAACCGCTCTCCAGCCGAACGGCACGTCCACTCGCTTTGGACGATGGCTGACCACTTTGTTCGCTCGGCTGTACGCTAATAAGGGACGTTGCGCTGTCCTCGTGACCGCGGCAAACTTCCTTATTGGTCCCTTCCTTCCTTGACGTCGCTTACGTCACCACACACACACACACATCGATTAAATAGAGCTAAAAATACACAAAGTCTATATGTTTTATATGTTTACGTAAATAGAATGAAATCAAATATCTTTTATTAAGGAAGTAAATGATAAATTAATTTAAATAAAAATACATTCTAGGCGTCCCATTACATAATCAAACTTGAACAATTAAATATAATTTTAATAATATATAAATGCAATAAATATTGAATTAAGATATTACAAAAATAAAGAAGGGATAAATATCTTGAAAAATAATAGTTACAATCTTAAGCAGTTAGATGGTCAAATTTTAAGGTTGTTATTCTAAATTTATTTCAACTTGTATAAAGTGCAGTATTAAATTTAAAATAGCAGTATAATCGAAAAGAGAATAAATGCACTAAAGGGATGATTCTGATTTACATTTTGCGCATTCTCTATTAGAATTGAGAAAGGCAAAAGCTATTAACCGAACAAAATTACCTGCATACGTGTGGTGAGATACCTATATGCGGAGAGCATTTCCAGTTAACTCGCATATGCATGTATGTATGTATGTATGTACAGGCGTTCCTAATTTGCTTTTGATAATAGATGTGTTGATTTGCATTGCGAAAATACCCTACAACGTTCTCGAGCGCCAAACTTCTTCCTTTCAAGCCGTTCCCTTTTCATGCATATTCCGCAGTTAGTTTACCGGTTAACTCTGGCGAATGGCGACGTAAAAAAGAAAGCCAAAGACTTTCCTGTTTCTCTTGACGTCCGCAGTTCTAAATTTAGCCTCGAAAACGGTTTGTGCTACAAAGCGATAATTGTGTTCTCTTGGTGTATACTTATATGCGATTGTAAATGGAATTATTTGAATTTATTTGCGCATGGGAAATTTGCTTGTCAACCTTGTCAACTCCAATGATGTAAAGAGTTATTCTCGGTATTATAACAATACCCTGGTTGGTACAAGCTTTGATTTAACAGGAATTATGAATGAATTATTATATGTTTCTATTCGTAACGCTGGAGTTTAAATAAATGGTGTACACGGAAGTATGCATTTTGATATATGTAGTTTCATTTACGAACAATCTGAACAATATTTGATCAGTGCTGGTTCGTAAATGTGTACGCTCAAAATATTTGCTGTGTAAATTCCACAAAATTTTCGAATTTGTTTGAAAGAGTAAATTGCGAATTTGGGTTTATTTTACATGTAATAGTAGCTCAACCAGTATCGAAGTGGAGCAAGTGAGACTGGAACTTCGATTTGGTAATTGTTTTGTAAGTGCTACTAAGTATCTGATTTAGTATAATAATAGCATAAATTTATTTCAATACATGATACAAGACATGATTAGAAAAAGAGTAAATAAAAGTGAATAAAGAAATATAACAAAATATAATTAAGTACAAAAAATCAGGAAATAAGAAATTCATTGCATGAATAGCAACTTAAACTTAGCAAATAAATTTTACCCCGCAATCTAAAACTGCACACTTTAAAATAGATTTAATTTCAACAGGAAGATTATTATAAGTACTTTCAGATTGCAACCTATGTAACCCAAATTTTTTGAAAAGAAAGTGGAACTCTGTGAGGGTGGTACTAAAGTGTATGATATTTGGTGTCATGGAAAAATTTCTATGAACAAAAGCGACAACTTCCAATATATACAGTGTGTCACGACAAGCTTCAAAAGTTTATGGAGAAGTAAATAAATGCGAGATTTAAATTTTTTTGTAGTAAGCCTGTGGGTCAAGCTAAAATATTTTCCCCTTTCGATAAGTGTTGCTTTATACCATTTTTATTAAAAAAAAAAGAATGCCACAAATTGAAGAGCTTTAGATGCTGAAAGGCATTGAGGGAAATCGTTAATATAAATCAAAAAAGGTGTAGGTCCTAACATCGATCCTTGGAGTGCCCCAAAAATATAACAAAGTAATATCATGAACATGTAACACTTTATACTACACTATATAGTACAAAATTTTAAAAACAATGATTCAGTCAGAGCTAAAATTTAGATTAAAAAAACAGAATACACATACGTATTACAAGACTGAAATGTGATACAGCCAGAAAAATAAATAAGTTACCAATGTTGTAGTAGTAATTAATTCAACGAATGTTCAAAATTCTTTGCATCTCTAAATATTTTTCACATTTTTTGAGTACCCCATGATAAGCTGCTTTTCTACTTGCATATTATTAACAATTGAAAATCCGTTTTCAGTGAATACAACCAAAAAAAGTCTGGGATTGTGTTTATAGTTTGCCGTAAAGAGACAAAGAAGCGATTATTTCAGGCGAGTATTAAAAAAACATACAGGTTTCGCTCTACTAGTGCGTGCTCTGATGGGAAATGAAATTCACAGCTGACGTTAAAATCGACGTTTTCTTTCGTTTTTAATTATTCGTCCAGTAAAATGAATTCTGGTATTGTTTGAAACGCTGGACGATGAAGGGAATAATCCATGTAAATATAAACATACAGAGGCCACACCAGTTGAATTCGATAACAGTGAGTTGATGTAATTGGTTTAGCGTGTAACTGTTCTTACTATCACGTAATCATACGTTACTTCCTACTATCTGACTCAGCTGAAATTTTCAGTTGCGCTTTTCAAACGATTCCATATGTTAAAGGGCAAAATGCTGTGGGGTATGGTACTAAAGACTTACATAGAATCTAGATATCCAGCAAACAACCAACTAGGTCATTAATGTGCTGGGCAGGTACAAAAAATTGGGGTTTTAGTCCCGAGATAACTCTGTGATTATACATAAGGATAGTTAGACTCATTATAACATATGGAACAACCAAGTAGTTGGTATGGATACTAAAGCCAAAACGCTGGCTTGTCTGTGTGCAAGTTAGGTAAAAGCGGTGTTTTTTATCTGATGGCCAGGCAATACCTGAAGCGATCAGTTCCGCAGGTGTTGATTTTAAGGTGATTGGGACTGTGCTGGTGCCTTAAATTAGATGGGCCTCCAAAAGATGTTAACGTTGGACTGGGTTCTAAGCCACACGGTGGTAAAGGGATACGAGGACAATCTGACCAGAAAAGATTCGTCAAAGTTACTTCTCTTCCTTCGACGTCAAAATGCAAGTAAAAAAGTTCATTAATAAATTGGTAATTGCTGCCCAAGGAGTGGTGGCAAAAACCACCAGGATAAAGACACTTTGTGTATGAAAAGCTAAATAATTACAATTAATCCTAAACCCCGTGCTCCACATACAGGCACTACCCCAAGCTACCTATTTTAAGTAGTATATAATTTTCATAACAGTTATCAGTTGCGTCCGTGGAACAACTTCAATTATTTCCCAGCATTTGCCAAGGAAGAAGGAAAAATCATGGCAAAATCTTACTTTGGGAGTAAGAACTAGGAAGCAGCCTCAGGCATTGTCCATGACAGTCAGTAAATTATCATTATTTAACTTAAACCTAATTATTCTAACGATGAGTAATTAAATTAAAGATTTACGTTTTAAATATTTATTTTATATATTATACCCCCACTATGCTAGTGGCTATAATTTAACACCAATTCAGACCACTAAAGAGTACGAAATATTCCTTTACAAATACCTACTACCTCACTAACTATCTAAATATCATGCCGTCACCTATCTAATTCTTTAGCAGCATTACTAAAAAAATCCCATCATTCGACCGAGTCGTTATCTCTAATATCTGTTTCGCGTTGCGGTCAACTCACCCTTTAGTTAATGCCATAACTTCTGTATGGACTCCTCAGTGAGTGGACATTCAATTAAAATATGCCCCACTGTTTCTGCCCCACCACATTCACAATGTGAGTCATTAACGCTACTAATTCTACATAAATATGATTTAAAATAAACCGTGATCCATTATTAACTCTACCTCCTGATACGACAAACTAACCCTCATTTCCATCGTAATACTAATATAATGAACGCAATTAAACTATACACTTAAAGTTATTAGTAACTAAAATATAAAAAGTACATGCAGTTGATTGGAATAAAATTTCGAGATAAACGAGAGAATTAAAAATCAAAATTATTTTTACGTTTAATCCTGTGGCGGAAACTGCAAAGGTCAAATGCTGGGAGTGTAAATCTTTGTGCAAACCAAAAAGGTAGCGGCATCTTTGTTGCATACCGTAAAGTGCATTACCTTTTGGGACGGTAATCCGTTCGGTCGTTGATTTTTAAATTAGATCTGTTAGAATATTTGTTTTACTTACTTGTCTCATTATTTTTTGAGTTAATTGCACGTTTTAATCGAAAAAGGTTGTCACTTAACGATTTGCTTGAAAGAAATAAATATTTGTTTGCCCAATGTTTGACCATATACGAACATGCTTCTTGGTTTTGAGTCAACTAATATTTTATTAAGTCAACCGTAAATTCAAACCGGTAAACATTTTTTTTTCTTTTCTTGTGGAAGCCGTCTGAGTTAGTGTCTCCGAAAACACTCCAGCCTTTTGACTTTTTGTATTTAGTCTCCCATTTCTTTTATCGATTTAAATTATGCCAGCCTAATGTGTACAGGTTTCTGGTTGGTTGATCGAAGTAATCTTCTGGGTTTATTGCCAAAAATGGCCTGTCATCTTGCGTTCAGAGCTTCGCATTCACACAGAATGTTATAAGCGTTCATTGTCATCCCATTACAGATGGTATCTCCAGCGTTGATCTCAATTTTCACCATCTTTTCTTCTTTAGTGCACAGTATTTTGGTAGGAGATATGTTACCATGCAAAGATGATTTCTACTAAGCTGCAGTAGTTGCTTAGCCTTCTTTTTTGATGGTCCCTTAATAAAGGTCTTAGCCTTAGCTTGCCGGGTTGTATTATACCAGTGTTCTTTTCATTTCTCTTTGACCCAACTTCTTACCTGATCTGGTGCTGTGTTTCTAGACACTCCTAGAACAGGTTTTGGGCCTGTATATGAAGAAGACGTTCTTTTCTTTGGTAACTCATCGGCTTTTTTGTTTTCTTCGATTGCTGAATGTCCGGCACCCACAGCAAAGTGACTTTATAGCAGTCTTTCAGGCTACGCAGTTCTCGAATACATTTCCAAACCAGTCTTGATTGCATCTTGGGGTTTACTAGTACTCTCAGTATCACCTGGCTGTTTGCAGAAATATAGACCTGCTTATTTTTATAAGCACTGCGGTAAACATATAACCTCTAGGCAAAAACCAAGCACGTGGATTAATATTGAAATCCTCAAAATTACCACATTTAAATTGTTTTCTAAATTGAATATCTAAAATTTTTGTGTTCCACGACCAACGTTAAAACATTTGTTATTTAGATGAAATTACAAATAAAATCTCTTTCGTCAGTCCTAATTTATTCACGCGTTCTAAAATATGAAAGAAACAAACAGATTTCAATTTAAAGGAGAAACTCTCTCAAGAATAATAAATAATAAGGCAGTCTCCAATTTTTTTTTTTGTACGGTTCGGTAAATCCCCGCCAGCGCGGCGGCGAAGCATGAGCAGTACCGTATTTACTCTTCTTCTACCTACCTCGAACCTACCCTACGTTCAAATTCCACGCATCGTGAATTTGTAAAGTTCCGATTCCACCCTATTTTCCATGAGAGATCTTTGATACGTAATACGAAGTGCGTGCGCATGAGGGATTTTTCTAATACGAAATCGTAAATATTTTCGCAAATAGGGGCAGGATGATGGAAGCAGGGAATTTGAATGACGCGACCGAGGAATCCGTGTGTCTATGAATGTATGCATGTACGTGAGCGCGTAAGCGTTTCTCGAATGCTCGACGTCGAGGGGGAATTCTTTGAACGTAGCGGTTCTTTTTAAAATGTTCACTAAATTTTCCGCATATTTTACCTCAAATACGTATTAGCGTGATCTCTGGTGGAGTTTTGGGAGATTATGGGCATTTCTTTGGGGAAGATTTGGTGGTAAACTTGAAGCGAGGAATCTGTTTTGTTTTAAAAAAATTGCGAATTATATTTGATTTTGTAGAAAATGGCTTAAAATAGAAATTTGAGCTATTTGGAAACATTTATGCTCATAGCAAATATGGAAAATAAACAGTACTGCTGTGTACTGACTGAACTTGAAAAATGCAAAATGAATATTAAAACAGAAAAATTAAATTAGCTAGCTCATCGGATAAAAAATATAAAGGGCGCAAAAGAACAATTAATCTCAGAGGTACCCTCGCAAATTAAAACATGAATTTAATCATGAAAAGTAAAATGCGGGTGAAAGAAATCTGACTTTCTTTAATTACCCCAAAAATTGAAAAGGTTTAATCAAAAATAAAAGAACAGAAATTTTGAATGACGTTAAAAAACAAAGAAGAATTTATTATAAAAAAAAGAAAAAAAATGTTAATTACAAAATTTTGCAGAAAAAAAAAACCGTGGACAAAAGGTCCTGGCTTAAATCAAAAAACTGCTAAAGACTCTAAATTACAATAGGACAATGCTAAATTCTATATCAAGCAAAAAAACAAATTTGTTCAAGAAGATAATCCTTTTTATATCAAATCAATCCATGTGGTTTCAAAATTAAAACAAACTAAATTAAACCTGGACAAATCAAGTAAATTTACAAAAGAAAAATTTAAATACAAGCACAATGCTTCTATTCATCCAACCCGACGTGATTAAAAATTAAATACAAATCAGCAAAATTAAAAAAACGAAAGAAATTAACTCTTTAAACTAAAATATCTTCCCGAACAAAAATAATAAATGATCTTATATCTAAATTGTGTACACAACAATATAATAACAATTATTATTAAGCGAGTTCCTTGATGGACAAAATAAAATTCAATAAACGCGAAACAAATCTTTAAATCAAAAGTATTAACAAAATGGCAGCAAAAAAATTAGAAATATATGTACTCACGATGACAGTCGACCAAAGAACTGCCCTCACAAGGTTAAACAGTCGTATACATATAAATTCCTACTCACGCGCTACGTGTAACGCAGCCGCATCATTCATCGAAGAAAACTTAACAGAAAATAGACTAGCGAAAACTATACATTTTACAGAGTGAAATTAATTTAAAACAACTGAACATTTAAATAAAATAAATCATACAATCAAATCATTAACAAAATCTTATATAAAAATAAACATTTCATCTGTGAAAACTTTCTCGAAACATTGACAAAGGCTGATCGGAGTAAACACGACAAAATCTGAAATTGCGAAAACCGGGACGCCAGACCACAGCGTGTACGTTCCGTACTTAGGAAGAGCGCGAACTATTCAGCTCTTTACAATTTGAAGACTAAACTAACGTCGAACTGCACTGTTTCATGTCAATATTTAGACTTAAGCTTAAATTCTATTTGGTGCCTTTTTATATTATTAAAATTACCTAGCTTGCATTTCTCACACTATTATCTATCGTTCTGGAATATACTATTATGCGGTAAACAGAAATAGCTTATGCTTTGCTTATATATTTTAATACAAAGAGTATCTAATTTACGGCGCACATAAGTTATGCATATAAAGATCGGGACTCGCCGTTGTTTTTTTTTTGCACTTATCCGACCTCTGTAATTACCTACCTTCTTAATGTTAGTAAAAAGTAAATAATGTAGACTTGAAATAAAAATATCGGCTCCTTGTAATAGAAAGGACCGGATATCTCCTGTCTCACTCGCTTCCGCTCACATCGTTTGGATACTTTTTTCTTCAAGTATACACACAGGTCTTGTTAACAATATTTCTGTATTTTAACATGAAACTTGTTACGGGGTTCGTTTTCTCTCAAGCTTAAGGTCTTCTTGGATCGAAATAATTTGGTTCCACACACACAAATTTTGGATGACACTGTATATTTGACAAAACAAATAAAATTCAAGATAATAAAAATACAATGAATTACAATAAAAGTTAAATCTTAACATAGGTTACGATGATAATATGTTGATGTTCGGCCTTACCTCTATACTTAAGTGATAAATTAAACTATTAATTATGCTGTAATTCCAAAATATAGATTTGATTCTTAATGTCTAGGTTAGTAATGTTGGCCGGAAAGTTTGTGTCATGTGATAGGATTCCAGAAATAACAAAATAAAATAATGAAATATTAATTTGGTGCAAGAAAAAGAAAAAATAAAATAAAAATATACGACTTAGCTGGTAAATTTCTATGGGTGTCGGTGTATTACGTCCAGGATGGTGGTTTGAGCGCGTTACGCTGATGTCAAGGCGTGGTCTACTTGCTCTGGATTTGCTCTCCCAAATTAAGTACTTCGTTCACCCTCGAGGTTTAACTCTAAGCCAAAATAAAGTAGTAGTAGTAGGTCCAGTGACTTAAGATGACGCCATTAACAAAAGGAATGCGGGCTTGATGCTGCTGTCATAAAACCCTTTTCAGGAATATCGATGCAATGGACACAGAACTCCTGGCTGCCCCAGGTAAACAGAAAAATAATGCACTCGATATTAGAAGTTTCTCGCGCGACAAAATCTCACAACGTGGTAACTAATTGAAATTTGCACGGAGCAACTTGAACAGCGCGTCTAAGATGGTGTGTGTAGCCTGTGCGTCTCCCTTGCTTAGCGAGAGGGCGGAAATAGGAAAAAACAACGTGAATCAAATAAGTCACTGACAACTTAAAAATGCGGGGTAATTTACACAAAAGAAAAGGTTTTAATGAATGGAACTTGAAGTAATTATTGAAGAATGAAAAGCAAATTTAACTGACAATGAATTACTAATTAATTTGGAAATAAATAACGAAAATTGAGACATTAAATTTTGCTATTACGGTAAGATGCGTTGTGACGAGCAAGGAGTTCTAAACTTCACTGCTAGATGGCGCTGCAGGGTCTAATTCTTAATTAATGAAATAACAATCTTTAAATAAAATCTATAAATGAAGCGATCGCAATCCAACGGCAACAAACTTCTGATTAGTATTTTTGAAAAAGAAACACTGAAAATCAATATTATAATAGTTTTGCTATTTGTTCTCATTACTTATATAGATAGCGGTGACGTTCGGTGCAGTTTGGTAGCGAGTGGCAGTCAGTATATCCAGTAGCGTGAGCATATTGAAAGTTTAATTTTATCAATCGTCAAAGTTTTTGGTATAGTTATAATAGGAATTAACTATAGCATAGCAAACTTTTCTAAATTATATGTTTTTAAATCTAGAAAAAGCTCTTTCTACATCACATGAAATGGCAGACGCAAAATGAAAATATGAAATTAAATCCTTACATTTTAAACATGAATTTTTATTTTGGCTAGTAAAACTGTTTTTGGAAATTTCTTTTAACAGTATATAATCTGGATTTTTTTTTTCCAATATGGTAATAAGTTTGTTTTGTGCCTTTTCTCCAATCGATTCTTCTATACTTTTTTAAAGTAAAGATTCTAATTTTTTAAATGATTCTGCTAATAGTATATTTTTTCTTGTTTTTAGAAACTTAATTGTTTTCGTAACAATAAGGAAATCTTTATTAATAAATTGGAATTGTTTAACCAAATTTTTGTTTAAAATTAACGCTTGAACTGTTGTAACACTGACAGCACCTTGTTTTAATGTTAAAACAAAAGGTTTTAAAATATCAAAGTTCGTGCATAAAAAAGATGGTTTTAATCATATGCCCTACGTGTTAGTACAGGTTCCGGTACACTGTAAAAAAAGTTGCAATAAAATTACATGTAAAATCGTTGGTAACAAAGTTGCCTACAATTTTACAGGTAAATTTGCTTCATAAGGTAAAATTTCTACCATCTAGTAAATTTCACATGCTGATGTGTTTTTCAAAGATTGTACTGTAAAATTCGTATGTAATATTTATATGAACTCTATATTTACCGAACACTGAAGTAATTTTCATATGTATTTTTATAAAGGGAGCAAGCAACTTACCTAATTCTTTTATAGCACCTAATAGGTCATACTGAATCTCTCAACCAGTGATCAAGAATGAACACGCTTACGCGAAACCTACGATTGTTTGTGACGTATATGATATCATTGAGCCAATAATAAATTCGACGAATAGAATTACCTACGCGCACAGATAAATAATCCAATAACCAATCACATTGCGGCGTATGAATTTCGTATTTTCCATGATATCTATAGTTCACTAGTAAAATTACTTTGAAAGTGCACTAGATACCCCAAAAAAATGTCAATTTTACGCGTTTAAGTAAATTTTGAGAGTAAATACAAAATTTCTTTTTCCATCTTAAATATCCTAGAAAAATCATGTAAAACAAAATTTACATGATTTATTGTGGTAAATTCACAACGTTATTACATGTAATATTTTTGATTTACCATGGCAAAATTACTGTATTTTTTTACAGTGTAGCAAAGGTATATTTGGGCATACTTCTTTATATACCACGACCCGGGTTGGTGCCTTTAACATAATCTATTTAAATGAATTAATTAAAGGAGAATTAACATCGGCAAATTGTTCACAACAATTGTTTTTAACATTAAACGCTCTGAAAGAAAGAAATAAGAAAACTTAATAAATATAATATATAATAAATTCTAATAATAATTAACATACTTATTGGAAACTATTTTCTAAGGTAAAATAATGCCTTCATTCCGGTTCATTCTTGTTTTAATTTCCTTTTAATTTACTCACCAATACAAAAGAAAACAGATATCTTTAAACTATCGCATTTTAACTGGAATGATTTCAAAATACTTTTAACTATCTTCTTGCATTTGGAAATATAATACGAAAATAACAGTGCCGACATAACGATAACTAGAAACGACAGTCTTTCCGAAAACCTTAAAACTAAATTAAAATCATTAAGTATCCGAGCGAACAATAATGATCGGAAATTCCCAAGAGACTGATTTTTAGCAGAGATACGGCGAAAAGGAACGAATTTAGACACGAAAATTCTCCCGAGCTTTTGCGACTGTTTAACAAGCGCTTGAAAGTTATATTTCGCTATTGACACTACGACCGCCTTCATTCAGCGTGATGAAACTTTATGTGTTTTATTATGGCTTTACTGTGGAGTATTTGTAAGAATTTTTCAAACAGTCTATATATATTTCTTTAGCAATCTGTTTCTTCTTTTTTTTATTTTATCTTTGTTGAGCAATATGGAAAGATTACATACAAAAGTCTAAGCAATAAAACTTGCTAGAAAACGATAGAATGTATTACTAGTAAGAGATTGGAAAAAAACAGTTGGAATATTTACGTAATATACAGGTGTCCCACCGATCTGAGACATTAGGTTTTTTTGAACTTCTAATAGAAAATTGATTTTGAAACTTGCAGTGTAGACATGGCCTACTGTGATCTATTTAACGAAACAATTTTCAACTTTATAGCACTTTCGGTATACGGGATGTTGATCTTTCTTATTTTGATGATATAATTTTTATTGGTCTGATGAATTTAGCGAGTCATTTGCAACTAGTTTATATGAGGGTTCCCTATCCCTAAACTCGACCGTTTCTAAGATATATTCATTTTCGGCGATTTTTTGACATTTGCACTCTTGCAAATAAAATCAAATATTTCATGAGATAGCAGATATTTAGTGGTTCTACTAAAGTCGATGTAAATACAAGGACGTAGCTACAAGGTGTTATAGCAATAATCACTGAATCACATACAGGGTGTTCAAAAACGCGCCTCCATTGTGGATACCTTTTAGCTAACAAAACTTTTTTTCTTTCAAATGGAACATGGTATTTTTTATTACAGCATTGAATGTAGCGCAAAATTCTACATCGATTGATATTAGGATTTAGTATACCTATTCTTAATAGTTTTTGAAGTATTAGCATTTCTTGCAAAAATTGCTAAAAATATGCCTAAATTCCAAGTTTCAAACAAATAAAATGAGTTTTTTCCTACAAAACACTCTGTAAACTATTTGGCTAGAATATCTAAATATTTATGTCTCAGATATTTAACGTTCACTAGTTTCTTACGAATAGTAATGTCTTTTAATCATAGAGAACGTACATTAATTGTTAGATATTAGTAGGCCATGAGATGTGCTAACAAACAAGTGATATCCATTGTTGGTAATTTACTAAATTGCTCAGTGATAAACCTATGCAGTAGTAACAAGTCATATCTTTTATAGTGAGTCCTAATGCTGTCAACTCCTTCACACATTTTCTTCTAACAAGTAAAATATTGTAAATCGAAAGAAATAAGAAAAACTTTGAAAGTTACATATACAAATAACATTTTAGACTTATTCTACATTCAAGAAGAATGTAACAATGATTAGATACCTACACTTATTTGCAATGAATAAAAATCTCAAAAGAATAAAATACAAAGGGAAATTAAAGCAGATATCCTAAATACACCCATAATATTTCAAATATTGTTCACTTACTAGACCAGGTATTTTCTTTGTAGGGAAGCCGTCTGACATGGAGTCTCCGAAAACAATGCAGCTTCTTGGCTTTTTGTATTAATCTAGGTATTAAGCGATACAGATAGATAAGATAAATCAGGAACAAACTATTAAAAGTCTTCGAAAATGTCCAATATAAATGTTCTTTCAGCAGAATAGTTTCTTAGTTTTTTTTCAATTTGACTTATTTTCGATGTATTTAATAAGCAGGCAAAAATATTAACATGTAATTTGCTGTCGCTTAATAATTATGGCTTATTAATATTTTATAAATACAATTACATAAAATTTGCTAATAATTGGAAAACTTCCAATGATAAATATCTCAGGTATGGAAACCAAACAATGCAAAAAAAAGATAACGCATCATTCTAAAAAATAATATGTAGAGTGTTTTTAGGAAAAAAATATTTTATTTACTCGAAACTTGGAAATTAGGCATATTTTAGGCAATAAATGCTAATATCTCAAAAACTATCAAAAATAGGTATACCAAACCCTAATGTCAATCGATGTAGAATAGAAGTTCAAAAAAATCTAATGACCCAGTTCAGTGGGACAACCCTGTATATATAGGTCTGACGATTACTTGGCTTATTTTGTTCTCACAGCAGACAAGTCAGAGCTAGACAGTTAGCACGCTTATAAAATTATATAACATTAATTAAAGTTGATGTCTTGTTGTAATTTAAAAATAAAAATTAAACAGCCAAATTTGAGCAATTTGAGTCTGTCTATTTATTACTTTTCTCATGCAATGTTTCTACACATTCCGTGTCTTTCTCAAGATATTGTAATAAAAATAGGCAACTAAATAGCATCAGAATGCAGGTATAATTATTTGACATTTAGAATTTGTAAATACTTGAAAGTGCGATTTTATTATATCTAAATTAACTATAACAACCTAAATAAATTGTATTTATATTTAACTTTTACTTACGTATTTCAAATTATAATTATTTCAATTTCATCTCTACGTATTTAAATGGGAACTTACTGTTTAATGTCATTAATCTCGTACCCACATATATTTGTTTATCCTTGCTAGGAGACCAGAGGAGACCGTTTTAAAAGCAATCTGATTGTGAACTGCAGAGACGCTTCACAGATCTGAACAAATCCAGCCTTTTCATTATTTGAAACCAGTTTTAAACCTATATCTTGAACAATATCAGTTATTTCCTGATTTAATATCAGAGGTATTTTTTTTTACTTTCTACGAAGAGGATTCCCATAATTCTATCCTTGACCAGCTGATTCCCCATCCAGAGAGGTTTCATTCCCGATTTTCCTGAATCATCCGTCATAGTAGACCCGAATCGCCGAATCAACCGGATAATTTAAAGCTAGTCCACTCTAAAGCGAATAAAGATCACTGAATAAAGAACTATATTGCATTTTAATTATCGTATACGTTTATTTTTTACCTGTTGTCGTATTGTGTATTTATTGTTGCCTGTTATATTCGCCGAACACCATATTAACCTCTAACATAATTTCTTAACGTTCACATAATTAAAATTTTACCCATTTGAGCGGTAAATTTAAATTCTAAATAAACGAACCTAATTAAGCATTTTAGTTAAAGTAAGTTAGAAGTAAGTAATTTGTCACTAATCTGGGTATTGAATTTTGTATTTAATTGAAGTATAGTAATAAATATTGTTATTTCATATGAATTATTTTTTTTTATTATTACTACAACAGTTAGTTTTAGGATAAAATAAGCATATTCATTGTTTTAGTTTTCTTCTTTCCAGTAAGAAATGCTGTTTATTGCTATTTAATTTAATAATAATATATTTTAACTACAAATAAATATTTGTATCTTGAGTTAAACCCTGAGCCTCCACCACTATGTCACGGATCCTAAATCATGACATAATTAATAATAAGTAAATATAAAGGGTACATACAGGGATCAACCCTATTGTGGCACCCCACGTTTGAATTAAATAATGCAACTTCTTTTTTTTTAAAATCAATTCTTTATTTCTAACTCTACACTTGCCCACTTTTTTATATGGCGACTTTGCTGAGTGGATATAAATCAGTAAGCTTGTACCTCTCAATTTAACTTAAAAACTACTTAAAATCTTAATAATAATAATTTCGTGGCAATAGTAATTTATTACATAAATTTTTTTGTTACACATTTAAATTTGTAAATAGCATATTGCTGCAAATGCCCACGGACAGTATGGCACCCGAAATTATTTTCACTGAAAAGGTGAAAATCTCCATACCGAACAGAGACCAGTCACTTAGTGAGATCACTGCTCTTGATGACTGGTTCACGGACGGATCCAAATCCAACCGGGGCACAGGAGCCGGTATTTGTGGGCCCAGCTCCAATCAAAGGATATTAATAAGCCTGGGAAAGCATACAACGGTCTTCCAGGCAGAGTTATTCTTCCTTGCCACCTGTGCAGAAATGATTGCAAAGGGGGCTACATGAGGAGGAAAATAAGTATAATGACTGACAGCCAGGTTGCTATCAAGGCGGCCTCGAACCCTGTAACTAGGTCAAAACTAGTTGGAGATTGCAAACAATCCCCCAATACACTGGCATGAGACTATACGGAGTCTCTGATTTGGGTGCCGGGATATGATGATATAAAGGGCAATATAATAGCCGACGAACTAGCCAAGGAGGGCTATAAAGACACGTTATAGGTCCAGAGCCCGTATGTGGGATTACTAAGGACTTTGCAAGAAGGGAGATCTGGACCTGGCTAAATAAAGAAAGTACAAAGAATTGAAGGTCGACTGAAAGTCCACCCCATACTAAAGCGCTAATAGGGGATGGGGAGCTAGATTCTTTGATAACCTACTCAGACGCAGCAAGAAAAAAGCTAAAACCATTACTCCCCTCAAAAAGCATCTATACAACACAGGTCGAGTAAGCAAACCGTGGTGCAGAAGATGCGAACTATAGGAGGAAACGAGTTTACATGTAATCTGCACATGTGAGGAATTGAAAGTACTCAGGCAAAAATATTTCGGGAAGGATCTATTGGAGCCCTCGAGGGTTCTCAAGTTTCTGCTGGGCAAGATACTGGCCTTTATGGAGAACACCAAGCTGCTCGAGTGGAAGTAAGAAATTTAATAGGGATAATACAATGAGCACCTAGCTGAAGTGCCTGGATTATAGGTGCCCACGCTAACTTAAAGAAGAAGGAAGCATATATTAGTGCCAAGGAATTGATTTTTTGTATTTCTTTCTATTTATGTAAAACATATGGTACCCACTAGTCCATAGGAAGCTCTAATGAGTTAAATGTACCTGCAGATCTACTATTTCATATGCAATATAAAATGCCATTTGAATTTCTAGTCACAACATCACGAATAAAATTTAAAACCTCAGAACTTTCATATGAAGATAAGTACAAGTTACTGTTTGAACTCAAAGTTGCCCGAAAATTATCTTGACTTGGGAGAGTTGAGACTGAACAGAATTGTTTTTTTAAAGTATTCAATAGAATCTTTAACTGTACCTAATTCACCTTGTATTACAATATTATCTTTGTTTTTTTTTGTATGTAAATTTATTATTTATTAATTCCATATTCCACATTAAAATTATGTTTTACATTTTAATTTTTAGAATTTAAAACGTATTAACTACCATAAATATAATAAATTAGCATTGTGAGATGTTTTTAGTTTTTCAGCTAATTTTTCATATTCTTTTTTATGTTTATACTTTTCAGGAAAATAGAATCATTCTTCTCTTTGTATAAACGCAATTGATGAAGACTTTATGCATGTTTTTCTAAGGTAGAATTTAAAAGTGTTTGCCAGAAAGCTTAATGTTTCTAATTCATATTTCACTTACTGTATTCCTATTAATAGCGAGAATTGATCGACGCAAATTAACAACAAAAATATTGTCTACCATTAACTCATTTAGTAATGTCAAAGTCCATACATCAAATCCGCTTCATTGCCCGTATTTCAGCAATAAACCTGTTTCTACGTTATACATTCCTGTTCGCAATTTCCCAGCAATCAATCACCATGTTTTTCAGTCATGTGTTTCCTGTACGTCCCACATTTTGTGTGACGATAAGCAAATCTCGTCTATTGATGCCGTCACGTAAACACAATCACTGTAGATACTCGAAACCGATAATGGTTTCGCTACATTGAAACGTCTTTTGTGACAGCGCAGTTGCATTAGAGAGAATGGGTTTTGTTGGTAGGTGCCGTTGTCCTCAATGAAAGTGATCATATGCATGAGTAGTTTATAAAACACTTGTTTCTATACTGGATGGGTTGAGTGAAATTTTAGATGCATGTATTGAGATAAATCTACTAGCAGTATTATACATTTTTTGTTTGTTTGATGGACTTTTTAAATGTTTTGCAACAGTTAATAAATAATTGAAGTATAGTATAAAAGTTAAATTCTTAGCAATAATTCTTTAGTCGATCCTAAAACAGAGTAGGATGTGGACACAGGATTTTTTTGTCGCAGTCCAAAAGACAAAATATTATAACCGTGGACAACACATTTTTTTCAAACTAATGAGATGTGTACCAAAAAGATTTTGAATGAAAACATCAGACACAAATCAATAAATATTTCTGACAATATGTCATATCTGTCGGTGCTGAAAGCACTGTAAGACCGCGTAAAGGAAACTTAAAGCTGAAAAGTGGCGCTGTAAAAACACTCTAAATTTATTGGGGATGGTTAATAATCTATCCCTATGAATGGTTCTACACCTTAGGTTTTAACCGTTTTGCTTAGGGATAAAAGAATTTGAAAACCGAATATTAAAACTAATTAAATAAATATTAATATTTTATTATTAGTGTAAAAATACACATTAAATAAAAATTATAATTATACCGCTATATTCAAAAAAGGAAAAAGAAATCAAATACTTGCATTTAATAGAAGGATCATAGCCGTATATATGTTTTTTTTATAATATATTTTTATTTGAAGTTTTCAGTTTTGATTTAGAAACGGTTTCGCTGAGACACCTGTATAAGTCATCATTTTATTTAAGTTTGTAACATTAACAGTACAAGAATCTTTAGTATTAGGCGTTTCTCTTCGTATTTAATTTTTATAATTTATCATTGCTGTTTTATTCTCGCAAATAAAGGGGGGAAATTAAATTAATTAGCAGCTAAAACCACAGTTGTCAGTCAACAATTTTACTTATTAAACAGAAATAAATAGAGAATTATCAATATAATTTCTGTATTAAATTGAATTAGTTGAATGTAACCGGCGGTTCCACCAAATTTTGGTTATGACGAAGGCACAATATATTATGTCATTAGTATATGTATTGCTATGGTATTGAAGGTCTGAAATCTAATGTACAATCATCTGGAACAGGTTTCCAAACTAAATGAACAAGTAATTCAAAAGTGAGGCGTGTGCTCAGTTGCCTACTTTACAGGCGAATTATGAATTTGTTAAAGATAGTTATTTAAAATGGATAATATTAGCATTAGGTGCTAAATATTGCCTTTATATTATGTAAACTTTATTTTATATGTTAATTCAAGCTTACCTGGTATATTTTACGTTTTTTGTTATATTTTGCTCGGAGAGATTTTTCATTCTTCGGGATGTTCTTTTGGTGGGGCTGGCGTATTCCCCTCAAACTAGAGGAAATAACGGTATTTTAATGTCGGTTGGCGATATCTTTCAAAATTGAGGTTGCCTCCCTGTAGCGATAACAATCGAAGGCTGTTAACTGATAAATCTGGTTTGAATCCTCATTCTGTTGGTGGCCACAAGAGACGACGGTTGTATTAATTTTCCTATAACGATTTTTATGCCACACTTTAAAAAAAAACAAAGTTCCAAGAAGTGTACCTAAAAAAGTATCGATATAACTCCTGAATAATTAAATCCTTACTGAATACCTGAAATTGTCAAGAATCTTCCTATAAACATTTCCTACGAAGAATCCCGACCAGATTGCCTTTCCATGCCATTGACCGAGACCGGGGGCCCGTCTACTCCATGAAACTCCATCCCGTACCAGAGATTTGCCAAGCGTCGTGTCCTCTCCAAGTTAGTATTCCATCAAGTAAACCTCACCTAAAACAGAAAAGATTCAATCAGTTTTCTTTCGATATTAATCAGAAATTTAGATTTTCGTAATTTATTTCACTATACGTTAATTTGGGGTTATATTTATATCAACCGCCTTTTAGTCAGTTATTTTAGGAATTTTAATATTTAAGGGTTGTAACTAAAAATCACTGAGTTTGGTCTGTGATAAAATAGCTATCTTTAACAAATATAGATAATCACAGATGATCGTTTGCTTTAAAATTTAGTATATCGCGGTTTACGGATAGATGGCGCCGTTATTTGAATGAAATTAAATTTAAATATGACATTTCCATAACCTCGTAGCCTTTTAAAATGCCAGGAAAGTTTGAGTACGTATTTTTGTATTAAATAATTTGTCTTGTATAGTATTTACTCATTCCAACACGTACGTTGTGTTCAAAGAGTTTAACTGATGATGAAACCTAGCATTTGGTAACTAAATGATGTATATGTCCTTGTATTTGCCTAATGACGATGGTAATTTCATGCCAGTTTTTTTGCTTTTGCAATATTCTGCAGTTTTCATCTTTTTGCATATACATATGTGTTTTTTTCTTTTTTTATATATTTACATACATTTTATATTGGACGATTTCATATACTGTATTTTTTTATGTACACTATTATGAAATATATATTATTATTATTATTATTACATTATTATTATTAAATAAAGATTTAAGCTTGTTTTGGTTCTTTTATTCGTCCAGTTAGTGGTTTTACATCGATTTTCTATATTTACTTATTTCAAATTTTAATAATCCGAGAAGGGGCTTTGAGGGTGCGCCCGTTAGGTGAGAAAATTGTCTATTCGTTAGTAAGCGTGCGGAGTATGATTTTGACAGACGATCTGGTGCCCTTTGAAGCGTCCCGTGCCACCTAGCGGGTAGAAAATCACTTTCCACAGTTTTCTTTCACTTATTAGAGAGGTCGCTGGGTGTATTGAAACCACTAGTTTATTTTAATTGATTTTTATTGAAAAGAAAGAAAAAATCGTAAACGGACAAGCTAAATAATAATAATAATATAAATTGAGAATATAAAATTAAATATAATATAATTTGTACTGAACATAAAATTTGGTGATCTGTAATGTCCCAGGGAATTGGTGTATGTGTATTGATATTGAAATAATAACAGGTTAAATTCGTATTCCAAACTCCTTTTTATTTAATATATTTATTGCAACATGTTTCGGCTACATGTTGGCCATTTAGGCCATTTTGGTTTTGTTGTTTTCCATATGTTTTTAAATTTGTGATATTTTGAAAGTTTTTAAATTACGCGTTTTAATGTGTTTGTGTTTTTCTTAGTTTATTAACGTTATGTCTTTTTAATGTAGTGTTAATCAGATTAAAAGTTTTATTTCGTAAGAACTTCTCTTACTGCACAAAAAATATTGACACATCAATCTTATACATAAAACAAACTTGACGTTTTATTGCCTGAAGATGCTATGTAGCCGAAACATGTTGCAATAAATATATTAAATAAAAAGGAGTTTGGAATACGAATTTAACCTGTTATTATTTCAATATCAATAAAATTTGGTATCCCGGGCATTGTGTTCTGAAAAAACAGAGCAGTATATATTATACATTTATATAATTATATACTACATAGTATACTAGTAATGAGCACAGCTTCGATATTTATAACTTGGAAAATGTTTCGATTTAGTACCTTAGATTTCTTTCTCTTTGTTGATGAGATGAAGATCTCATTAACGCTATTTTCCTTATCTTAATAAAAATATAATACGTGTATCGACCTCCACCGATTGAATATGAATTTTCAGGGTTGGGCTGGTGGTCGACGCTATCCCAGTTATTGGACGTTCAATTGCGCGGAATCGGAATCATCCCCAGGCACTACTTCATGATCGAGCCGAACGCGTCCCTGGAACAGATCGAGGATAAATTGAGAATAATGAAGAAGACCGTCTGCAGGGGTTTGTACTTATTTCTTTTTTAATTTTCTTCCATTCTTCCCTTCATCTCTTTCCTTTCACCTCGAACTCACGGGCCGCAGTATCTTATGGAGCACGCGGCGCAGATTTTAATTTAAGTTTATGTAACTTGGAGGGAGGCCTGTGGACATATTCCCCCTTAATAAATTTTTCGTCGTTCCGGCTCATTTTGCACGTGACAGGTACGGAACGAGTTTGTCCGCTAGACGTGTAATTATAGCTTAAACAGTTGTAATGTATTATTAATTTACGTGATTAGAGTTTGTAATGTTCATGAAAAAAAAAAGAAAAACTGCACGTTGCTCATATTTTAATTAGTTTCTTTTTATTATTAGCTCTTGTTCAAATTACATAAAAAAAATAAGCAAGAATTTATTTACACCTCACATCTAGGTAATTGTATCTTATCACTTCATGCTCCTGTGATATGTCGCGCTGTTAACAAACAAGTTTAGCCGTGGTTAACCGACTTCTAGTAAACCCGCGAGATAAAGCGAAGGCGAGAAATCGCAATTCCAATATTAAACACTACTGTGAAAGCAGCTTTTCCAATCCAGTTAGCTGATGTTGATGCTATTGAGAATTTTGTATCTGGTGATAAAGCTTTCTTTGCTGTGCTATCAATATCATAATCATTTTCCACATCGTAATCACTAACACTGCCTGCAAAACATGTTCACAGGGAAAATGCTAAGATAACAAATTAATTGATAAATGTGTTATAATCATTGTTTGTTACACGTCGCGTGTTCAGATGGGTGCATATTATTATGGAACTTATGAATCAGATAATGCAAAATATTAAAGGAGCTTATTTTAATCTAGATACTTTAAATTTATTTTCTCTGAAAATATCAAAGAATTGCATGAAGAACTTATAGAGTATTCAATTTAGGAATTTATTTGTCGCTAATATATCTAACGAAATTCAGAAAACTTTGATATGATTTCTCTTAATAGCTTGGTTTTAAATTAAGGGAAACAACATAAAAGCTAACGACAACAACATAACAACAATTGTTTCACTAAAACGTAGTATAACCTTTTGTACTTGTCACACAAAGTTTTTGATATATTAAAGTATTTTTAAAATTGTAAAAGTTTTATTATGAAGAATATTTAGATGCATGCATACTTAGCAAATAAAATTTACAAGCAGCAGCATAAACTTGAACAACGAAATAGAGAATCAAAAAAAATGTTCATCATGAACTCCGTTTACGTTCAAGCATTTTATTATGCGACATCTTAATGCGTCACTTATACTTTTTCCCACTTCGACTGGGTCTAATTCATCAAACGCTTTCGTTACATCATTGGTTACACGAATCATTAAATTTTGTTTGGTAGTACCTGAAGTTATATATAGTATGTAATCTGTATAAGTATCATTTCAAAGTTTTCTGAATTTAATTAGATATATTAATGGCAAATAAATTCCTATAATTACAATAAATTCTTCTAAATAAGTTCTTCCTGCATTCGCAGTGAATATACAATAAATTTAATGTATCCAGGTTAAAATAAGGTCCTTCAATATTTTTCATTATCTAATTCACAAGTTACACAATATTATGCACCTATCTCAACACGTGAAGTATAACAAATAATGATATAACAATAATACTTACTACTAATAATAAATTGTTATGATGTTAAAGTTATGGCCTACCAGATAGAAATTATTCGGCCATTTGAAAGCGGTAATAAACACAACGTGTAATTTAAAATAAAACTACTGAAGATGGGTATAGGTAATGTTACAACAAGTCGGTGTAGAATTTAATGCTACATCCAAAAACACAAAATTATACAAAGTGTTCTATTTAAAATAAGTTTTGTAACTTTAAAAACTCTGTGATACGCCACTAATTTTTAAACACCCTGTATAATTTCACTGAATTTTTTAATCACGTTTTGGTAAAACATTGTTAGTACTTGTTAATTTTAAAGTGAAACACTTCTGACACTTAAACCAAGTGAGAACCAATCAATTACATATAACGATGTAAATGTCAAAATTTTGACAAAAATCGTAATATCTCAAAAACAGTTGAAGATAGGTATAGGAAACCCTAGTAGTAATCGTCTTAGAATTTTATGGTGAATTCAAAAATATAATAATATATAGGGTGTCCTATTTAAAATAACAAAGTTTATGGCGACTTCCGGTTAACCGGAAGTACAAAAAGGGTGAAAATATTTTAGAAAAAAAGCAAATGTCAAGTTGTTGCAAACTTCAAATTTTTAAAACTAAGAAATTTCGTTAAGCCGGAAAACTTCTAACTAGTCACTTCCGTATAAAACCGTGTATATATACATCAGTAACTATTTCCACTACACAAAATGGTGACTGCTAAATAATTTCGAATTAATTGAGGTTAGCTGTTAATTTGCATTTGCTTTGCAGCCAAAATAAAGTTATCTTATTTTTTTTTGTGTTAGCGATACTACATTATGTTTTTGGGACGAATTGTCAACAGTTCCAAACCTCTACTTACCTGCTCTCTGCATCCGGGCCATTAAAATGACGCACTTTTTAGGCACACACGTGCGGTAGAGTGATATATTTTACAGCACTAGCGCCTAAAAATATGTCATTTCGAAACTATAATGATAATCGAAATATTAACTTTATATGTCGGTTGCAGAAAAACTTAATTTTCCTGTCAATTTTTGCAGTGCAGTTGTGTATTTATATTCAAATGTTCGATGACCTCATTATTGATTTTGGGATGGTAGTAATCCGCTGATAGCAACATCAAACTTAATTTGATTTCGCATAACAAGATTCATACCGAACACACGGGATGTTATTACTAATCAACATTTAAATTATGAAGTTCGGGTTAGGTAAATCTAAATTAACCGACCTATACCCTGGAGATCCCATTAATTTACATATCAAATTTTGACCCAAGTATTATACAGGAAATATTAGATGATTATTTAAATAGGAAAAATACGGTCTTGTTTATAAGATTCACTTGAACAATTCTTGATATTACCCATTATTCAGTATTCCTCCCAGTAATTCCCAAGAGGATTAACTATATCAGGAATTCTCGATAATCGGACCGGAATATGCAAAATTCTACATCTAATTAGATTAGGGAAGATTACATTAACACCCGGAGATTCATCTGAGCCCTCACAGTTGACGGCGCCCTTCCGTTTAGACGTTGGGAGTTATTGGCATTTCAAAGGCCTTTATTCTTCTCGTTGAAGAAAACGAGGATGGACAAACGTAGGGCAGGCGCCAAAAATAAAGCAGATGTATGCAAAGCTGAACCGAATTGGCTCGGAAACACGGAAAATTGATAAATTGGATTCGTTCTTTTGCCCCCAATCGCCGCGAGTGAATTCCTTTCACTCATTCGTTCGTCAGTCAAAGGAGCCCCTTTTTCTTATCGGAATCACGTTACCGCGAGTATTTTCTTTTTTCGGTTTCTTTCGGAGTATATCTGATGCTGTAAAGTCGGACGTGAAGGGACGATGGATGAAGGTCTTGGTAATTGTTGTGGATTTCAACTTTGCATTTTGCCTACCTGCGTTTGGCTATACGTTATATTCGAAGAGAAGTTGGTTCTACCCTGAAGTAAAATCAATAGGGTCGTCGTTAGGATAAAACATTTAAGTAAATACATTTTAAACTCAAGAAAGGAAATGTAAAGAACGATTTTTTCGTTCCAACTTTCCAAATGTAAAATATTGATTGAGCTACAGGGAAAAAAAAAATAATTTTTGAATTCTCAGAAAAACATCACTCTTAATAAATCAGCTTTGTTGGTGTTCAAGTTCAAATCCAGCATTACGTCGAAAAATTGGTTTGTAGGCGTTTTTTTAACAAATAATTAGGTAAATTTTAAATGTTGGAATCGGCAATAAAACCTAAGTAGGCTCGGCTTTTATGGAGACTTGTTTAGACCAGTGGTCTCCAATTTTTTTGAGCTAGTACCTCTAAAACAGAAAGCTAAATAATGGAAATTGTTTTCTTGTTAATAGCGGATGTGTAATAAAACTCTTTCTTGATTTACATAGCTTAATTTGAAATTGAAAGTTTGGATTTTTCGGCTATATGCATATAGCCTTTTTCAACTAAAATGCAAGACGATAATAATTAATATGCCGTAAAGTTATGTTTAAGAATAGAAAAAACAAAAAAATTGAAAATTAACATTTTGAATTACAATGGTGAGATGAGAATGGATTTATTTAAATAACAAATGATTACCTTATTTTTTTCTTCTAAATCAAACATAAAGTAACATTTACATTATTGATTTGTAGTAAATGAAAATTGTAATTTTCAAAATTGCATTATTTAAAATTTGTAAAGCAGCGAAAACTTCTCCTTAAATATATGTGACATTTTTCAAGAGTATTAAACACGAAATGAAATGATGTATTTCTGTGGAAATTTTTTGTAAAAATATGTTCTATAGTATACATATGTCATTTGAAGTGATAAACAAGTAAAAATACATACAGTGATAGGAATTAAATTTTGTACAAGATTTTAAAATATGTAAAATACGATAAACATAGGGGTAATATTTTTGATTATTGTATTATAGAAAAATAAATACTAGATAAGCCAGCAATCTCCTGACGGTCATTTATTGAGTTATTATGCTTGTTTATTTGAATCATTTCAAGTATGTTACGTGCCCTGTAATTTTTTCTTTTATTAATGCTTCAGTATGGTTGAAATTAAATGTGTGGTGTTCATTATACATGTGTTTTTTGAGAGAGGTTATATTAGTAGAATATTTATGTCCATTTAATCTGTCTGTTAGATGTCGCTTAGTTTGACCACTATATACTTCATCACAGTTATTGCATGGTATTTTATACACTACATGGGTCTGCTTTTGTAGTGGGGTTTTATCTTTAAGTTTTGTATATAAAAAATTGAGTTATTGTGATTCTGGTGCGCAATTTTAAAAGTTATATGGGGCTAAAATTTTGTTAATGTTTTCAGATAGTTTGCTACTACCAAGGAAACAATTTCCATTATAATAAGAAAAATTCAAAAATTCAACCTAAAATATCAGGTTATAATACCAGTAAACAATTATGAATAATAGAGAAACGAAGATTAATCCACCTCAATATACGGATTTTTATATTAGCCATAATCCTAAGGATTGCTAGGCTTCATGATGATGAAGACCAGATAAGAAGGACTGGGAAACAGGTACTCCGTTTCTCTCTTTCGTAGCGCGAAATAATTGCCGTTTGTGTCTAAATCCAGTCACATTTCCATATTTATAACCCTATATAAGTTGTAGTATCGTACTGGTAATAATATTAATAATAATGTTTATTGACATTTACTCAGGGACAACATATAACCTTTGATTTTTATTCATATTAAATAAGACAACACTGAAAATAGAAAGATATTTATAAAAATCAAGAGATTTGAAATAAATATTTTTTGTAGTACTTTTATATTTAGTTGGTATTGATGTCGGGTTAGTTTAGCCACCTCGAACAAATAATTTTTGAGCTGTAGTACAACAAATTACGTGTTTACTTTTGAAAAAGTCTACCATATTTAATAAATTCGGTAAAATATAAATATCTGCACTTATTACCCTCTATTTTAGGTCACAACTCAAACGCCTAATTCAAGTAAACTGACTTATACTAGCTAATAAGCCACAGAGGCTTGATATTCTCAAAATTTCTAAGTTGATAGTTATACTTCAAGATACATAGTATGCAAATTATGCAATTTAATCCTACTTTTATAATCCAGCCTACATTTTTTACACGCTTTTAGCTGCCTGAAGATAAGCCATTAGCTTAAAAACCGGTAACCACTCCTATTAATTTAAGAGTATTGCGGATAAACACCTTCTTTTTTAATTTCTTCGGAATCATGTCAATTATTTTGCTTTTTCTATCACTTTCCACATCGAAATCTGATGTACGTGACATTTCCAAACAATTTGTTCCAAAACTTTCTTTTAAAACATTACGTCTTTATAAATGGATTTATGTTCTCATTAATAATTAAATTGTTACCTTCACCTTGAAGAGATGAATTAAGTATGTTTACTTTTATCACCGATTCGCGTATTCTCTAAGATGCTTTGAGGATCATTGGTTTAAAGTGTCACTTTATTGCACAGCCTCTTTTGTAACAAAAAGAATAGAAATGGAGAAGCAATATTAATATTACAACAAACTTTGAATGAATGCTGTACGGGGCAGATGAAAACAACGAGTTGGTATCGCAATAAAACTTTTTACTGTTTGTTTGGTGTTAATTTTGAAACACTATTTCGCTGGAATTATTATACAATTTTAAATAGATTTAAATACCAAACAAACTTTATTTAAAACTTTGTTGCTACCTTATTCGAAATATGCTTATAAGAGTTGCCTTTAGATGGAATACTCTAAATATTTCAACACCCGGTTATGAAAGAACTTCCGGCCTGAAATAACTTTTACGTTGATACATTATTTACAGTGTTTATCGTCCGGGAATTACATAATATAATGCAAAAAAAGAAATCAACTCTCGGTGTGGTATTTCATCCTTTCAAAAAATAATTTCCCCATGCATATTTTAACATACTCCTCCAAATGACATCAAAATTTCAATTTGTCACTTGGAAAGATTTCCTTGTTAGACAAAATTATTAATATTTGATTTATAAAACGTATTTAATGCTAACAAAATTAAGTTAGTTAAGCGAAACTACAAAATTACTTTACTAATGCAGCTTGTTGTATTAAACTTGTGATTCCAGTATAACAAGTTACATTTAGATTAGTTTAACTATTTATGGATTTATTTCTAAAGTTATTTACATTGTCTTATCATTAGTATCAGAATTTCGTTGGTTTGTTTCAAATCTTATTTCAATTCGTTCACTTTATTACAAGCATTTAATTTAATTTAATTGACAAATGTCAATTCGTTTTTACAATTGTCAATGTAACTTTATTTGGATGATTATCATCTTTTATAATAGTTTAACCCTTTATGGGACATAAACCCTAGAATTATTTATATTGTCACTATAATGTAGACTTGTTTCCTGTAATGCCCTTGTTAGCTTATCACTTTGTATTAGTAGATAGAAGAGACCTTACGTTGTACCAATATTCAATATTTTTGGTTTGCTTTTAGCAAAGCATTCGAAATCTAAACTTTCTGAAACACAGCTAAATGTATATGATTCATAATTTTGTGTCTGAACAGCATATCTAAAGTGTATTCATTTACTATTTGTTTGTTATTGTTAGAAAATTGTATTGCTAAAGCTTTTTTTCGGACGCAGTTACAAAAACTTCGTATACCTCACTAAAGAAAGTCGAAATTCCAATTTCAGATATTCAGAACACTTTTATAGTAAATTTATGTCCCATCGATCGGAGGCAAAAGGAACAGTATAAAATAAGAATGAATTTTATATTGAATTTCAATGGCGTGCTGTCAAAATGAAATAACGCAAATACAACGGAAAGATATAAAATTAATCTGAATACCAGTAAAAAGAACCAAAATTACGCGTAATAAAACCTCATCGGAAAGAAGTAAAAGTAATTGTTATAGAAAAAAGGAACAAATGCAAATAAATTATAACATTGTAATGTCAACTAAAATCGTTTTATGAGTCTTCGGTCAAAAGGTAGAGCTTATCTGTTCCATTCTGTTTATGAGTATTTTCAAGATAAGTTGTAGGAATGTCGTTTATCTATACTATAGATATCTATATTATCTTGTTATCTACATCCACAATTTCTTTATTTGTGCCCTATTTCGTGTTTTCTTTCCTTAACTTCCTTAAATCACTACTTCTATTTATTTCTTTTGTTAATTTAGACGAATTTATAATTTATATCTATACTTTGTTGCTATTATAGACCAGTGAACACAAATAGTAGAATAAACGACTAATTTTGCTTCGTACCAATGCACTATGAGGCGGATCGACCTCAAACTGTGACAAAAATAGTTATCATCAAGATATTAATATGAAATTTGGTATAGGTAAATTTTGAGGCAAAACAAACACTATCCTAAAATATAGACTGGATTCTTCAACCGGAAATGGTCCTTAACCTATACATATTTATCTAATCATATCATAACAGCTCGTAAAAAGCGATGTTTTCTGCTTTATATCAAATAGTAATGATATGTATGTTTGTTATTAATACAAAAGACAGTGTATATGCAAAATTCCGAACTAGTTAGGAAACCGGATTGAAATATACTAAAACTACTTTAGCAGTAAGTTTTTGTTCTTCCGAGATCAAACGTTCTCGAATGTAATTTTGCTCTTTGTTCCTCCTCCCTTTGGGATTAATGTCTACCAACTCTCCCTGGTAATCATTGTACTTCCAATATTGAAGACAGGTAGGTATAGTTCTGTAGCAAAAAATGAAATAACCCAAAAATCGGAAAAAGTGGCTCGTGCGGTTTTTGGTAATCGAAAGTAGTCATTTTAGGCTTTATTTTATATAAAAAAGATTGCAAACAACCGCGGATTTTTTTTGTAGGCCAATGTAAAACAAAATTCGGAGAAAAAATTTAACGTATTCTTTTCAATGTTTATTATATTTACCTATATGTCACAAATTATTCAGAAATATATAATATTGGCACTAAACACTTGTAAAGTTCCCGCAACGATCACTATACTACTATACTTCTACTAATATTAGAAGTTCGGAACTTATCACCACTGTATCTATCATAAAACTGTGAAGTAGGTGCCTGGAAATTTATCGTTAGGTCCTCTCAAGTATTCCCTTTAAGAATCTAACAACGGCGCAAGCAAATGAAAAAGTGGATTTTTTTCATTTTTGTCGCAGTTTAGAATCGATCGGCCGCACTGTGGGAATGGTGTAATTGCGAATGACGCTCACCTCTAATAAGAAATAAATACCCGTGTAGTATTCGCTGCAGACAATTACCCAGTATTAGTGCTGTTATCCGAATCCGGATAATTTTGGATCTAAATCTGTCTGAAACCTTGGATCCGGATCTACTATCCGCAACTTCAGAAGCCTTTCATAACTCACGAGCCGCCGCTGTTAATTCGAATATAATATGCCGACATAGAAGATGGACATTACTTGTTCAGCATTTTTTGGACTGATGACTTTAAATTTGGTAGAGAGGGTATAACCCATTGACATCATTGGTCAGACGAAAATCCACAATTAACTAGAGTAAGGGGTTACCAAACAAGATTTACAAGTAAAAATACAAAAAAAATGAATATCTCGAAAACCTTTGTATAAGGCAAATTTGGCTATATCTATTGTTAATGAGCTGTACTACCACGCCCTTTTATATGTAGGTTTAAGTACCAGCCACCCTGTATAGTAGCTTATACAGGATGTAACAGCGGTAACGCCGTGGTCTCTGGTAGTCAAATGGCAAGAATTTTTGAAATTTTTTATATTGGGATATATGTAGGCGGATTAGATCTACAATTTAAAACTAATATGCAATATACAAAGTGCTCCAAAATTTAGCAGCGCATTAAAGTTATGTTTTTCTTAATGGAACGCCCTGTATTTTATGGCATTTTTGAAGTGTACACTAAAAACTAGAACAATTTTATTTAAGGTTCCCTATACCCAATTTTTATAGTTTATGAGATATTTCAATTTGTTTAAAAATGTAATGTTGCAAAAAAAGTTTAGTATCTCGGAAATGAATTAATTTAGAGAAATGAAATGAAAACCGTAAATAGCAAATCCTTTCGCTGATTGAATGCGACATTCAACGTTTTCTAGTAGTATACAGGATGTTCTAGTACCTAAGTCAAAGTTTGTGAATTTTACTCGTCCGTAACTTTGTTATTTTAAATGGAACACCCAGTATATTTTTACGTTGATAGATAGGTATTTTTATTTTCTTCAAACCACTATTAGGAGTCCCTATACCCATCTCGACTAGTTTTTAAGTTATTTGGGTTTTTTATGTGGTTTAAGTAAATTGTCATTATCTTACGTTAATTTAATCTAGGGAGCTGGTGATTTTTTTGAATGTGTCAATTTAATGTGTATCCAGTTAGCATCATGAAAGCATACTCGTTGCAAGAAAAGAACTGATATGGTTTTAGTTATTGGTGAGTGTCAGGAAAATTGCTTCCTTGCGTCTCGGGTGTATGCGGAGAAGTACCCTAATCGAAAACATCCAGATAAAAGGGTATTTGAAACACTGTTGAGCAGATTTCGTACCACAGGCAACTTTGCCTACATAAAGCGACATAAAACAACAATTGTAAGCGAAGAAAATGAATTTGTGGTATTAGGAGCAGTCATTGAAGAACCGCATAGCAGCAAGAAAGATTGCTAAGGAATTGGATTTAAGTCACATGACTGTATTTAGGATCCTGAAAAAAACACATTTCATAATGACGGATTAGTAAACTGTCACAATTGCCATTATTATGATACCGAAAATCGTCATCCTTTTCATATCTTGGATCGGCAGCATAGGCGGAGTTTGAACGTGTTTGGATGCATTATAGGTGATCATGTAATTGGTCCACATTTCTTCAATAGACATCTAAATGGAAACGAATTTCTAAGCTTCCTTAAGAGGGACTTTTGTGCCCTTTTGGAAAACATTCCCTTAAATATTAGAAACCGGATGTGGTTTCAACTAGAGGGGGCTCCTAATAGGTGTATCAAATTTGAAAAAAGAGTTATGTTGTGCATTGGAGGAAATGGCAATTATGTAGAAAGGCTAGTGCCTTTCCGTTTATTTTATTGCGTTTTTTTCCCCTTTATTTTGTAGATACATACAAAAATTCCTTGTTATTACCTTTTTATACAAACATATTTACTGTTGTTTTGTTTAGTTTGTATCTACTTCTTAGCGTTTATGATATTCAGGTAAATTATGAAAAATCAAGTTTCTTCGAATAGTAAAATTAATTAAATATGATGTATGTAGACATACACCGGATGTTCCATTTAAAATAACAAAGTTAGGGACGAATAAAATTCACAAAGTTCGTTCGCCAGCAACTAAATCATATCAGCTCTTTCTTGCAACAAGTATGCTTTCATGGTACTGACGAGATGCATGGCAAATTGACACGTTCAAAAAAATCACCAGCTACCTAGATTAAATTAAGGTAATGACAATTTACTTAGACCACTTAAAAAATCCAAATAACTTAAAAACTAGTGGAGATAGGAATAGGGACTCCTAATACACCCGAGACGCAAGGAAGCAATTTTCCTGACACTCACCAATAACTAAAATCATATCAGTTCTTTCTTGCAACGAGTATGCTTTCATGGTGCTAACTGGATACACATTAAATTGACACATTCAAAAACATCACCAGCTCCCTAGATTGGATTAACGTAAGATAATGACAATTTACTTAAACCACCTAAAAAACCCAAATAACTTAAAAACTAGTCGAGATGGGTATAGGGACCCCTAATAGTGGTTTGAAGGAAATACAAATTCCTATCTATCAACGTAAAAATATACTGGGTGTTCCATTTAAAATAACAAAGTTACGCACGAGTAAAATTCACAAACTTTGACTTAGGTATTAGAACATCCTGTATACTACTAGAAAACGTTGAATGTCGCATTCAATCAGCGAAAGGATTTGCTATTTACGGTTTTCATTTCATTTCTCTAAATTAATTCATTTCCGAAATAATAAACTTTTTTTGCAACATTGCATTTTTAAACAAATTGAAATATCTCATAAACTATAAAAATTAGGTATAGGAAACCTTAAATAAAATTGTTCCAGTTTCTAGTGTACACTTCAAAAATGCCATAAAATAATAATAATAATAATAATATAATAATAATTTATTGACACCATAAGACATGAAAACATGTATAGGTTTCGTCATATGTTAAGATATACAAATAAAAAATTAAAACTAAAAAATAAGAATATATATGTCTACATATATTCGTCCAAAGTATAAAAAGCACCTTTAGATAAATATTCCTTTACAGATGTTTTAAATTTTTTGATATTTTCGCATTCCTTAATCCGGACAGGTAAAGCGTTAAATAATTTTAAACCTATACATTCTGGTGACTTCTTGGTTACATTTAATCTAGCAAAAGGAATGCGAAAATCCCCATACAATCTTGTCTTGTAATGGTGAATGTCACCATTTCTAACAAATTTGTCCATATTTTTAAAAACATATACACACATTTCCAATACATATAAACTTGTAAGTGTTAATATTTTATATTCTTTAAATATATTCCGACACGAATGCGTTGTACCCACTCCTGCGATTATTCTTAAAATGCGCTTCTGCGCAATGAAAACATTTCCCACTAATGTTGAGTCGCCCCAAAAACATAACCCGTAACGCAATCTAAATTCAATCAAAGCGCAATAAATCGTCACAAGTTGTTCTGATGTTAGCACGTATCTCACGTTACGGAAAAGGTATGCCAAGGAGTTTAATTTAGCAATTAGTTGTTCACAATGACCTTTCCAATTTAAACTCTGATCAAGTACTAATCCCAGGAATTTACTTTTATCCGCTTGTGCGATTTGATCATCATCCACTCGAAGATTCAATGATGGAGCAACCCTCTGATAATTATGAAACACAACGAATTCCGTTTTATTGTTATTGAGCAATAGACTATGGTTGCAAAGCCAGGTCTCCAGTTTGCACAACAAATCATTGCACCTATGCTCCAGCTCATCTCGATCTCTGCCAGACAAAATTATGGACGTGTCATCCGCATAAAAACTAAAGTTGGCGCCCGCATCTACAACAATATTCTCAACATCATTTATATAAAGTAAAAAGAGAATCGGACCGAGTACCAACCCCTGCGGGACACCCAATTCATTCTTTAAACGTGTCGAGGTAATCAATTCATTGCAGCCTTCTAAATTAAAATTAAGGGAAATATATTGCTCTCTATTACTGAGAAAGGAAGATATCCATTGATGCGCTGGCCCTCTAACACCAGACTCATATAATTTATTCAGCAATACTATATGATTGACGCAGTCGAATGCCCTGCTGAGATCATAAAAGATCGCAACAGGACACTCGCCCGCATCCAGAAACCCCAGGACTCTACTGTAAAAAGAGTCCATAGCAGTAAACGTCGATTTGTTCTGCATAAAACCATGTTGGTTTTTCGTAATTATCTCAAAACATTTCAAAAATCCCTGCAATCGCGTTAGAAAAGCATATTCAAAAATCTTAGAAAAGGCCGAAGTCAGGGCAACTGGTCTATAATTGTTTACATCATGTGGACTACCTCTCTTAAGCACCGGAATTACTTTACTGACCTTTAACACCTTCGGGAAAACACCATTTTGAAAGGATAAGTTAATTAAATATTGGAGGGGGTTAACAATAGCGTTTGCAACTCTTTTAACTATTACTGTCGGAACTTCATCAGCAACAGCAACAGGGCGTTCCGTTAAGAAAAACATAACTTTAATGCGCTACTAAATTTTGGAGCACTCTGTATATTGCATATTATTTTTAAATTGTAGATCTGATCCACCTACATACATCCTAATATACAATATTTCAAAAATTGTTACCATTTGACCACCAGAGACCACGGCGTTACCGCTGTTACACTCTGTATAAAGTGATGTTATTTTTCAACGCGGAATTTAAAAATGGAATAGTAATACTATGTTGCGTTTAAAATAACGAAATAAGTATGCGTCTTCCTATTTTTGGAACAGTCTGTGTAGTTAAAAATATTTTTATGTGAATTCTGTAAAACTTTAATACAAAACCCTTTTTCTTAAAATGAAAAATAGAGCTGTAAATAAAGACCTAGTCTTGGGTGGTACACCTGTACATCCAAATTGGTCCATCCTGCACAAGAAAATAATCAAAATATGTTTGAATTCAACTTTATGAAACTATAATACAAAATTTATTCGTGTGTATCTGTTTCAGCTATAGTCCTATGTCTTCCAGCGAACGATTTAGGTAGGAGGACCCTCCGAGCAATCGACAAGTTACAAATCGCCTCCATATACAATACCGTCACCATCCTGATGGACGTATCCACTTTGCCGTCGTGGACTCATCTTTTCACCTGGACGCCGACTGGAATTACACTATGACGGCGGTAAATCTCACCGCTAATCTGACGGCATACGAAGACCGTCGACGTCTCGACGGGGATTTCAAGGACGAGATCGGTTTCGCCACCAAGACGTACATTCTGATCCTGTCCGAAGTGGACGCGGACAGGGACGTCTGCTCGAACGACACGAACTATTACACGACCGAGAGTGAAGTGTTACGGAACCTGCGGCGATCGTTGAATATCACCAGCGCGTTCGATTTCCGTTTCGTCCTTGCGGATATCAGAAACGACGACACGTTCCGACCCTTGTTGAGTGTCCACGTCGGTAATCGAACCGAGTATTCCCTGACAAAGATCGCGTACAATCTCGAAGAGTGGAGTGTCAAACATATACAAAGTGACGAGTGTGAGAATTGCGACGCGGAATTCGCCAAACTCCTGAGCGTCCTGGCGATCCTAGGATGCTCCAGCTTGTCGGTCGTTATTATATTCGGGGTGGCCGCCCTCGCCAGGTACCAGTTGCTCAAGAAGAGAGTCGCTAAAGGTCCGTATAAGGTCCTGCTAACGGCCACCGACTTCGTATTCCCACAGATAGCGGATAGCCGCAGGGTGAGTATTACTTTTCTTTCCTAGTCGCCTTAGAGGATCTCTCCGGGGTGTCGTCTTCTTTTAAAAGGGAGAGTTGGAGACGGGAAAAAGTTCGTTAAGCGGTTCCGCTTTGCGTCTTTGTTTATCGCTCTCCGGATAGAACGGTAACCCGCCGAATTGCCTCTTTAGCGTGTGAAATTCGTTATTAAATTATCCTGTCGTCTGGAACTCACCCGGATTTAGGATTTAGTTTGGAAGATTACTCTTGACATTGCATAACTAGGTGACTTTTGGGGGTGTAATCCAGTTAAGCACGAAAATAGATAGCGAAATATTAATATTATTAATATATTTAATAATAATAGTAGTATTTATTCTCTATCACAGAGCATTATAATAGTAATAATAATATGTTCAATATCTATTATTGAAATAACAGACTACTAATCGCTACTAGGGTTGGGTCCGTTGGGTACATGATCGGGTACAATTTTTCATGAACTACGAAAATGTGTACTCCGTAGATAAGACGTATACTGCCCGACTTATTTAAGGCGAATCTGGACGTCCAAGTGTGCGACAGAGATAAATATATCGGAAAAGTATTCCGCGCTTTTTGGGAAAACGGTACGACCGATTTTGAAATTTTAAACTGTATTTGTCTTAAAATAATGTTTGAATTTGCGCCAACGTTTTATTTTTTTTATTTTCTATGTATTGAAATTTTTAAATATTGTAAGTTTGTTATTAAAAACAATTTCTAAAATCGGCTCAACGGCGCATGTGAAGACCAATGTCTTAATGACAAAACTTTTTTGATTTTTGAATTTGGACTTATAATAACGCCCGAAAGAGCAATATTCATTTTTCCTTTTTCCATCAAATGCTGACAGGCCGCCGACTTCTATCGTAACCTAACGCACAGACCGATGTTTGTTTTGAGGACGTATCTACGTACAGATGGTCTGCTATGGCATCACGTAAGGCATAAATATAAGGATATTCAATTCTGCTTTCAGTACTGTCTTTTTGTGTATTTTACACAACCCAACCTACTTCCTACCTATGTTTTAAATAAGTGGGAAATTCTTAAAATGTGTAAATGTTAATAATAGATAATGAATCTACTTTTTATTAACGAGTCATAATTATAAATACTAAACCACTTCAATAATTTCGTAATAAAATAAGTCACTGCTTCTACTGATTCATAGTACGGATTATATTATCAGTGCTATAATTTTGTATTTACTGTAAAATTACTGATAGTATCTTATTAATTTGCATTTTAATTTTGATTTTTCTAAAAAAACCATATGAAATAGTGTTACCCTATACATTCAAGTTCATATGACAGACTAACTAATGTTTTGAAAAGATCTGATTACTCGAACCGGTATCATTTTTGTAGCGCACTCAATTCGACGAGTGTGCTACCGTCCTAGTTATGGTTGTCCCGGCGGATGAGATCAAAGAGAAAACGCAATTTCCTCTTTCGGACGCTATTTGCTATCAGAAAGAAATGAAAAAAAATGTTTTAGTATTGGTAAGGACCGCTGAACCGTCACCCTTGACCACTTTTTTATTTTTCCTTTTTGGAAGCCAAATAGAACACAACAAAAAATTAAAAAAAAAAAATTTAAAAAAATAAAACGTTGGCGCAATTTTAAATACTGTTTTCAAAACAATCTCTTTATCAAATTTAGAATATTTTGATTGGTATGTCTAAAGACAGCGGAAAAAGATCCGCGCCATCTCCTGGAAGAGAATCTCATTAAGAGGCCGTCCAGATTCGCCTTAATGTCGTCATCTACAGCGCGGTGACTATCAAAACTACTCACCATTTGGACAAGTACACACATAGAAATAAATAAACTTTTGGTATTCATAGTAAAGCTTGTATTAATTGTTTTAAAAACGTAAGAATAGCAAACAACCGAGGAAGACTTCATAAAACTATAGCTTCAACAAATATTAACTATTCTAAGCGTTTATTAATAACTATTTTTTTAAATGAAGATTTCAATAATATTTAATTATTAGCATTTACTATTGCAGGACCCACCTACGTGTAAGTAACGCTGTAAAATTGCTATTCATAAGAAAATAAAAACTATATTTTGCCTATTAATATTATTTATTTAAGTAAATATGCTAATTCTAAATATAAACAACATAAAATCTAATAAACAAAATAATATTGCAACTATTACCAGCTGTTTTTATATCACAGAATATTCCCACCCTTCCATATTTCTTGAATTGCACTCGCAATTATTTATGCAGAGTGCCATACAATAATCTTTTTAAAGCGATTTTGTTAAATGAAGGGATATACGCCTTAATTGTAATAATCAACAATTTTAATAAAGTATATCAATTATCACATTACTGAGAATAAAGTTTTGTTTTTTAATACCGAAATTATAAATTCATTACTTTTATGAGTATTGCCTAAATTTTGCAATTTACCAACAATTACAAAACTCGGCCGTTTCCTATAATTACTATAATTAATCCTCTATGTAATCCAACCTGGCCTAGTGTTTTTGAATGATGAGCTCATATATCTACATGATAGTGTTTAGTTGAGCAATAAATTTTAAAAACATCTTGTTGATATTTATGTTTTAATTTCTTTTTGCAGATTTATGTATTTTTTTATATAATATAAACAAATACATAAATCAACACAAACACAAAATTATTAAGAATCTTAGAAGAATTATAATTATATATAATTACATTTTAAAAATTTTATAAATTTGAGAATGGATTCATTCAAATATTTTTATTTTTGTAAAAATAATAACATGAATCTACATGATTTTTTTGCATATTTATGTATTTTTTTACATATTTATATATTTATTTTATTAATAATTTTGTGTTGCAAGTATTTCCTTCTAATTCTGAAATTAGGAACAATAGGAGTATGTAGTTTTGTTGATCATTTAAATTCATTCATCATATAAATACTAAAAAAAAAAGTTTTTAAAAATGTATTGCTTTACCATGTATACTAATTGTGGTAAGCGGCCGAGTTTTATAATTGCCGCAGATTGAAATGCGTATAAAGAATTAATGAATTTGTAATTTGGCTATTGAAATTTCAAAGAAAAGTTTTATTTTTAGTAATATGATAATAATTTATGTACTTATTTAAAATTTTCCCTTAATACAATTGCCCTGTAAATCGCATTATTTAACAAAATGAATGATCTGCAGGACATTTCTGATTTTCTTACCAACAGGAATTTTAGGGCATTTCTTATCTGTGTGTAATTATCATAATAATATTTATTAAAACTAAAGGTAATGAACTTATGAAGTGTTACTCTCTTGTTTTCTAATACATTTCAACACACAAATTGTGTTCAAACCATAATATTAAAGGTTTGCCTTAGATATTAAATAATCTTAGATCTACCTGATTTGCATAACTGCGAAGCGTTTTACAACTGTATACCCCAATAAATCATTTACCTGGAACCGTCGACGCCAGCCGAACGCGCACCTGTGTAAATGGTGAGTAGTTTTGATAGTCACTGCACTGTAGACGACGACATTAAATAAGTCGGCCAGTGTACATTGTACGCATTCAGCGCGTACTTCAGCGTACACGTGAACTATCATCAAGAAACGAGTGATGTAAGACGTACAGTCGTCAGTACTTTTCGCGCTAAATCACAGTCTATTACATTACATTTCACCACATAAGTATATAAACATTCTAATCATTTGTTCGTATCGAACACGTCTGGTCATATGTCGCGAAATAGAATAGACTGTGAATAGCGCGGTGCTTACGAGGAGGCTAGCGACTGTACATGCGTAAGTATATCTCATTGCCTCAATTTTCCTCTTGATAATCAAGGCGTATATGAACTGATAGGCTTGTATAATATACAATGTTGGTATCAACGCCGACAAGATAATAGGCCTAGAACTTAAGTGGGGGGTACCCCGAGAATTAGAAGTTAGTAGCGGCATACCGCCGAGCACAACAGCGTTAGACCATAGATATAACATCTATATTCATCACGGGTTGGCAGGTGTTTGTTTACGAACTGCGTTTAATAAAAATTGGTAGATGAAAAATCTTGTAAAAGATGAGCCTACATCTGAAAAGAAATAAATAAATAAATGAAACTAACTAATAAGACTCATATTTTTGTAGCTTTCTTTCGCTTTTACGAGAAGTATCTTAAATATTATAATGTATATCAGTAACATAAAAATAAAAATTCTTAAAATGAATTTTAAAAAAAGACAAGTTCCGATAGAATCTCGCCCTATTATGGATAAAATTAATTAAAATAAAAACACTGTTTACGTTCAGTTGTTTATTGCATTATGCAGGTGGACTACAAGTCGAAGCAGAATACCATCAGTAAAATATAGGAGTACATATTTTTAGTAGTACATGAAAAGTTGTACATCCTCTTGGACGAGACGGATACCAACATTAATCGCTATGGATTTGGTGTTATATAATTTACTATCAAACGTATGCTGCGTGGGTTTTATGACTTTGAAATAACCAATCAGGAATCAAACCTTATTTCCCTTATTTTTTTTCTTGGGGGTGGCTTGGAATAATATATGGTAATTTTTTTCCCATTTTTATAAAGATTGTGAGAGTGGGTGATTATAATGACTAGTTTTATAAAAGGTATGTTTATAACGTAGGGATTGCCAGAAAAAAAAAAAAAAAACGTGACTATAATCACTTTCTTTTATTATTTCTATTTGATTAATTTAGCAAACTCAATAAGTTAGTCATAAACATTATAATAAATTATCAAAGTGAGCACTATTAAGAAATTTACGATTAAGCTAACCAAAGTTGCAATTAATTCAATGCTATTGTTATGTTAGAGTTAGAAAATAATGGCCTTAACATAAGCCACTTATTCTATATGAATGACTTCAAACTTTATTCCAACTCATAGAGCCACATGCAGAAACTGCTCCGCCGAACGGAGGTCTTTATTGGGGATATCCGCATGGAATTCGGCCTAGACAAATGCAGAACCAACTGCAAAAATGTACAAATACCTAGGAATGGAACAGAACAGAGGGGTAGATAAGAAATTAGTTAAAGACAAATTAACAATAGAACTTAAAAGAAGAACTACAAATATACTAATAACGAAATTATCGGCCAGAAACATATGCGCTGTCGTCAACACATACGCTATTCCGGTTTTGTTATGACCAATTTGACTCCTACTGAATTAGATCAAGTCAACTAGATGTAAGAGTTCTCTTCACAAGGTACCGAGCGCTCCACCCCAGAGCTTCAGTTGAAAGATTCTATCTACCCAGGCAATGCGGCGGGAGCGGTGTCACCGACATAAAGAATGCCTACTACAACCAAATACATAGACTATAATATTTGATTTCCTTTTTCTTGGTTTTTAGGTCTAATATTAAAACATGAATGAATACGACGACGACGACGACGACAACGTTTCGCTTTATTAAAAAGCTTTTTCAAGTAGATATATAAATAAATGTAGAAATTGTAAATTATAAATAAAATGCTTTTGTTTAATAAATGACAAAATTGTTGTGTTTACTATGATTTTGAATATATTATTATGTTTTATTTAAAGATTGCATTTTAAAATAGGATGTTGTGATTATTTGTTTATAAAAATTTTAATTAAATAGTTCTTTACAAATATTTTATTTAGTTATAAAATTAAATTATATAATTTTGTGAAATACTGTATATCGTTTTATCATTGACTGCATTTTTATGTTTATAAATTTGAATTATTTCAAGTATATTACGCGTTTTTAAATTTTGTTCTTTGTTTAAAATTGTTACGTTGTTGAAATCAAAGGTGTGATTTTGAGTTATTTCATGTTTTTTTAAAGCTGTAAGATTTTTATTGTATTTGTGTCCTTTTATTCTATTTTCCAAATATTGCATGGTTTCACCTATATATATACCATTACAATTTTGACAGTCTATTTTATAAACTATGTGTGATGTTTTACTTTTTTCAATTTTTGATTTTAATTTTGAATAGATTTGGTTTTGTAGTTTGTTTGTGTTTTGATAGGCAATTTTGTAATTATATGGTTTGAAAATTTGATTTATTTTTTCGGATAAATGTTTAACATAAGGAATTTTTATGAATTTTGTAATTGTTTGAGTATTATTTATATTTTTTGTTGATTTATTATAAAAAAGAAAAATTCTTTGTTTGAATATTTTGTTTATAAGAGAATTTGGATAATTATTTGTTCTAGAATATTTTTTGCTTTGTTAATAGTATCTGATCGAAAAACTGGACTTGTTAATTTTATTGCTCTGTCAGCTAAACTTATAATAACACTAACTTTTTGAGATAAAGGTTGTGAAGACTTAAAATTTAGATAACGTCCAGACCATGTTGGTTAGTATACCATTGAGTTAGAATTTTGTTATCATTGTTGATGAGTTTGAGGTCTAAAAAGGTAATGCTATTGTTTTCTTCGATTTCAATTGTAAATTTTAATCTTGGATGAAGGAATTAAAATTTTCAGGCAAAACTGGTATTTTTTTTCTTCTAACGCGGTTATGCAATCATCTACATATCTTTTGAAAAAAATTATTTCGAAATTATTTTATTTAAAATTTTTTCTTCTATATATTCTAAAACAATTTGTGCAATGATACTAGAATTGGTGAACCCATTGCAACATCCAAAATTTGTTTATAAAATTTATTTTTGTATTGGAATATGTTTGTGTTAGTGTTAATTCTACTGCATTAATGAATTCCGTGATAGGTATGTGTGTAAAATTTTCAATTAATTGCCATTTTTTATTGTATAATTTGTTTTGCTAGGTCTAATGGTGTATTGTGTACAGTGATACTACATCTAAGGATATCATTTTAAAATTTGGTTTTAATTTAATGTTGTCTATAAATTCTTTGAATTGCCAGGAATCTTTTATATAGTAATCATTTTTGAACGCGATATTTTTTAAGGCAATTTGCTAAAAATTTTGATAATTTATAAAAGGACTTTGTACATAAGAAACTATTGGTCGTAAAGGTATATTTTCTTATGTAATTTTGGTAAACCATACAATTTTGGAGTTTGTGCATTGTGAATTTGTAATGATTTAGATTCGTTTTCGTAATAAATTTAAGTAATTCCCATTTTTTTATTAATTCATTATTTTGTTTTTGAAAAATATTAGTTGGATTACTTTTAATTTCTTTATAAGTTGTATTGTCACTTAATAATTCGTTAATTTTGTATCATAATCTATTTTATTCATTATTACTGTGCTGTTACTTTTATCTGGTTTAATATTATAATTTGTGGATTGTTTTTAATAAATTTTTTTTTGTTCGAATTCTGTTTTAATGTTTTATTTTCTTTGTGTATGTGATGTTTTTTATTTTTAATTATATATTTGTGTTTGTAATTTTTGTTCTTATATTGTTTTTATTTTCATTTGGTAATTCAGAAATTGAAGATTCAATATTAGCTATTATATTATTAATAGGAATTTCGTTTGTGTTATAATCTAAAGCAAAATTTGGTCCTAATGATAGTGTATTAATAACATTATTAGGTATTATTGTATTTGAAATATTGGTTACCCAATTATTGTTTTGTATGGTTTTGGTGTTTTGAGTTGTTGGCTTGTATTTTAGTAGTTGTATTTTCTTTTGATGTTTGAGTTTAATGGTTGTAAAACGTTCTTCATATTTAAAATTCAAATATTCTAAAAATGTGTGTTTGTATGTGTTGCTTGTCAAACTGTCAATTTTGTTTATAATGTCAGATATTCTATTTGAAATGTAATTTATCTGTTGTGTGCAATCTTTAATTAAAACATTTAATAATTTAAATTTGAAAGTACTTACGGTTTTTTCGATTTTGTCATTTAAGAAACTGCTATTACATATGATATGCTTAAGATTAAAATTAAGGAATTTTGGAGAGATGTTTTCAGTCTTGCACGTAAGTAGAAATATTCTTCTGTTCTTCAAAGCTGCATATTTTTCATATAATTTTGATAATATTTTGAAATCTTCATATATTTGTAGTCCTAAAATGTTTTTCATCTTCTTGAAGTTCACTTGAATATTGTTATCCATTTACAAAGCTTCTTTCGCCAAAGGGTATTAATGTATAAAATATATTATAATTTCTTCTGTCAGTTTGACGTATAAACCTTATTTTTCAACCAGAAGGATATTAATTTTAAAACTTTAAATCTTGACCATGTATATATAATATTTGATTTCCTTTTTCTTGGTTTTTAGGTCTAATATTAAAACATGAATGAATACGACGACGAAAAAAAAAAAAAAAAGGACCAAATTTTGCTTTAGATTATAACACAAACGAAATTCCTATTAATAATATAATAGCTAATATTGAATCTTCAATTTCTGAATTACCAAATGAAAATAAAAACAATATAAGAACAAAAATTACAAACACAATATATAATTTTAAAAATAAAAACATCATATACATAAAGAAAATAAAACATTAAAGCAAGAAATCGAACAAACAAAAAAATTATTAAAAACAATCCACAAATTATAATATTAAAACCAGATAAAAGTAACAGCACAGTAATAATGAATACAATAGATTATGATACCAAAATTAACGAATTATTAAGTGACAATACAACTTATAAAGAAATTAAAAGTAATCCAACTAATATTTTTCAAAAACAAAATAATGAATTAATAAAAAAATGGGAATTACTTAAATTTATTACGAAAAACGAATCTAAATCATTACAAATTCACAATGCACAAACTCCAAAATTGTATGGTTTACCAAAATTACATAAGAATAATATACCTTTACGACCAATAGTTTCTTATGTACAAAGTCCTTTTTATAAATTATCAAAATTTTTAGCAAATTGCCTTAAAAATATCGCGTTCAAAAATGATTACTATATAAAAGATTCCTGGCAATTCAAAGAATTTATAGACAACATTAAATTAAAACCAAATTTTAAAATGATATCCTTAGATGTAGTATCACTATACACAAATACACCATTAGACCTAGCAAAACAAATTATACATAAAAAATGGCAATTAATTGAAAATTTTACACACATACCTATCACGGAATTCATTAATGCAGTAGAATTAACACTAACACAAACATATTTCCAATACAAAAATAAATTTTATAAACAAATTTTTGGATGTGCAATGGGTTCACCAATTTCTAGTATCATTGCACAAATGTTTTAGAATATATAGAAAGAAAAAATTTTAAATAAAATAAATTTCGAAATAATTTTTTTCAAAAGATATGTAGATGATTGCATAACCGCGTTAGAAGAAAAAATATACCAGTTTTGCTTGAAATTTTAATTCCTTTCATCCAAGATTAAAATTTACAATTGAAATCGAAGAAAACAATAGCATTACCTTTTTAGACCTCAAACTCATCAACAATGATAACAAAATTTTAACTCAATGGTTATACTAAACCAACATGGTCTGGACGTTATCTAAATTTTAAGTCTTCACAACCTTTATCTCAAAAAGTTAGTGTTATTATAAGTTTAGCTGACAGAGCAATAAAATTAACAAGTCCAGTTTTTCGATCAGATACTATTAACAAAGCAAAAAATATTCTAGAACAAAATAATTATCCAAATTCTCTTATAAACAAAATATTCAAACAAAGAATTTTTCTTTTTTATAATAAATCAACAAAAAATATAAATAATACTCAAACAATTACAAAATTCATAAAAATTCCTTATGTTAAACATTTATCCGAAAAAATAAATCAAATTTCAAACCATATAATTACAAAATTGCCTATCAAAACACAAACAAACTACAAAACCAAATCTATTCAAAATTAAAATCAAAAATTGAAAAAAGTAAAACATCACACATAGTTTATAAAATAGACTGTCAAAATTGTAATGGTATATATATAGGTGAAACCATGCAATATTTGGAAAATAGAATAAAAGGACACAAATACAATAAAAATCTTACAGCTTTAAAAAAACATGAAATAACTCAAAATCACACCTTTGATTTCAACAACGTAAACAATTTAAACAAAGAACAAAATTTAAAAACGCGTAATATACTTGAAATAATTCAAATTTTATAAACATAAAAAATGCAGTCAATGATAAAAACCGATATACAGTATTCACAAATTATATAATTTAATTTTATAACTAAAATAAATATTTTAAAGAACTATTTAATTAAAATTTTATAAACAAATAATCACAACATCCTATTTTAAAATGCAATCTTTAAATAAAACATAATAATATATTCAAAATCATAGTAAACACAACAATTTTGTCATTTATTAAACAAAAGCATTTTATTTATAATTTACAATTTCTACATTTATTTATATATCTACTTGAAAAAGCTTTTTAATAAAGCGAAACGTTGTCGTCGTCGTCGTCGTCGTATTCATTCATGTTTTAATATTAGACCTAAAAACCAAGAAAAAGGAAATCAAATATTATATATACATGGTCAAGATTTAAAGTTTTAAAAATACATAGACTATGTACGCACTTCCAGGAAAAATGCAATACTTCGGTTCTATATAAGGCAGTAACAGCGGCAGATAAGACTCTGGCACCCCTAAATCTGGCGTCTGCACAATACGACCCAACGACGCAAGTTGTCCCTAAAGCCAGAAGATCGATCAGTGGAAGGCGAAACAACTGCATGGGCGCTACATCCACAAACTGGAAGATGAACACATGGACCAGGCTACCTCGTTCCAGTGACTATCGCATAGTAATATTTTCCATGAGATGGAGAGATTTGCTATGGCAATCCAGGGCCATACCAACAAGGATATACAAGAAATATGTACTCAAGGGTCAACAACCAGACAATAGAGCACATCCTTACTGGCTACACGCGCCTGGTCAATACGGAATACCTATGCCGCCATAACAACGTGGCCAAAATCATACACCAAGAGCTAGCTCCTCTATACGACAAGGATATTGATACTGCTCCTTACTATAAATATACCCCACCCAATGTAATTGACGACGACGGCGTTAAAATGTACTGGAACAGGACTATACTTACCGACAGAACGATAGCTCATAATAGGCCGGACATTACAATCAACCTAAAAGATAAAAAGATAACTTACCTTATTGATGTTGCTGTTCCGGCCCCTGCAAATATTAACACCAAATATGCAGAAAAGATTGAGAAATACCTACCTCTGGTAGAAGATGGCAAGGACATCTGGCTTCATCATGGGCGCTACCGGAGAAATCCCTAAGAACTTGCACATCGGCCTGAAACTGCTCCAACTCCCTCAACTCCTTTTTAAACTGTTACAAAAGACTGTCATTCTGGAGATACGGTATATCGTGCGTAAGACCTTTCACGAATAATAACTGGAACTCCCGCTGCTGTGACTAAAATCATCAGTTTATAATATGTTAAAAACTGCAATTAATTTTAAAACGTCAAATCTCACCCGTTGGCAACGTGCCCCATCATTTTGACCCCATCCTTACTAAGGGTGTGGAGTATAAAATAAATAATTTGTAAAAATATAGAACTAAACATTTGCCTTAATAAAAAAAATAATTCAGGAGTTACGATGTATAATAAATTATGAATAATTTCGTTAAAAAGGAACGTTTAGTTTATGAGATTGGGACACTTGTAATGCGTGTACAGTTTATTGATTCAGGAAATTGCACCCATCTACCAATCAGCATTAATTGATTTCTTGAGGTACGATGTTTCACATTCGGTGAAGTAGTATTTAATTGTTACTGCATGAAAGGTATTTTGTTGTACGACATCAATAATCACAACTACAAAATACGATTAAAGGCTTTTAGAAAGTTTACTCTATGTAATAATACATTTTATAGCTGTTAAAAACAGCATTTTACTCTATTTGCATGTTATAAATATTTATATCCACTCAAGTTTAAATGGATTAAGCGAAGATCTTCCCGCTTATTTAATTAAGTCGCGAATGAATAACATCTCCCCCAAAACGAACAAGGATTTGAGTGAACGAAAATACATCAAGGGTATCGCATTGTGGCGGAATTCGCGCCTCGAAGTCCAATTGATAAATATTTAAAGTCGTCCGGAGCATCAATCGTTCCGTAAAGACCGCTAACGAATCCAATTTCAGACTCGGAGCAAAGTTAATTCCATTATTTACTCATCTCTAGGGGCGTTGTATTGTCAAAATTCAAAGTCGCCGCCCGCACACCAAGCGTCCTTTAATTAATGAAGTCAATTAGAGGGTCATTAAATTTTGTTTCGGCATCGAAAATCTGCTCTCTCTCGCTCTCATTCTATCTCTCGTTTGTAGTTATAGTTGAAAGCTATGTTTGTTCGTTTTCTATTAGGGGGTGCATTTATGCTTGTGTGTAGACTGGCAATATTCATCCATTAATTAATTTCTAAGGGTCTTCTGTAGCGCGGTTTCCATGAGAACCTGTAGAATTTAATAATGTGATATGAAATTTTAAATTAATTAGGGAAAGGAGGTAGCTGAGGTTTAGTTTCTCATTAAACCATGCGATATAAATTATGCTTCTTAATATTATTAATGCAAGGTTCTGGTAAGATTTTATCACAGGAGATTCAAACTGATTTGCCAAAACAAAAATGTTTTAAATGAGCTTTTAATAATGCTTTAGTTTAGCAAGGTACAACTACCAAACTTATTCCTGAGAAGATACCATCTATACCATACTAAAATCAACTCTATTCATGCTGCTTCTTAGGACTTATAAGAAATATACTGTTCTTGAGTTAACAGACATCTATGCTGTTGGGCACTATGACGTATTAACAAAATTGATCAAGGAGTGTGCCGAAGATTTGCAATAACGTCGATGTTTCATCCTTTCTCGGCGTAATTTTTTACCATCCCCTCCAATGTTTGCTTCAACAGACAACCACATGCCGAATCAGTTCGCGAAATACTACATGGGATTCGTATATATACAGACTGAGCTATAAATCTAAATGGCGCCGGTTGTGAGCTATTTTTGTTCCCCAGAAAGCATACAGCTGGAGTATCTTTCCTCCAAAAAAATGCAGGTGTTTTCTCAGCTGAAGTTATAGCGATAAGAAAAGCTACAGAGTGTATAGTGACTTTGAACAGTGCCCAATTCTTGGTATTTAGCGACTCGAAAAAAGTGTTTTGTTGAGTTTACAGAACTCTAATTACCTACAAATCTTCTGTATGTATGTATTGTACTCTTGGACTCTTCTCTATTTCAACACTGCACACTAAGAAATTTTTGGTAAAATTTATGTCCTGTAATTTCGGGGCAATTTTGAGCCCCAAAAGCCGTACAGGTATTTTACTTTTAGAAGCAATATTTCTAGGTTTTTTTCATGTAACCTGAAATATTCATGGTAAAATTTCGAAATATAGACAACTTTTCCAAGATTTTTTCATGTAGTCTGGAATACTCACAAGTAGAATTAATTAATAATCTAAATGGGCATCGGACAATGTGTAAGTATTCACAGCCTGTCAAGTACTGAATAAAGTACGGTTTTGTTCGTTGAATAGCATTTCAATTGCGAATCTCTTTCAAAATAGCACAATAAGGGCATTTATTATTATTATTATTATTATTAAAATAAAAAAAACACAAAATCATGTTTGCTTGCTTCTCTTTTTTGTGTATTTTTTCTAAACGTTCACAATCATGTTTTTTTTTTTGCGATTACAGCGCAATCTGTTACGAATCGAAAAAAAAGTTTCAAACAAAAACTATATGCTTGATGGCTAAAATCCGAATCTGCAATACAAGATGGGGGTTCCCATTTAAGATTTCAAAGTTGTCCCCCCTCCTACTCTGGGAGGGTGAGGTGGGGGATCGAGTTCGGCACCATTAAGTGAGCCCCCTACATTATAACAAATCTTATTAAGATCTTTTCTTGATTTGATGTAGTGTTTTAGAGATATTCCGTTGTCTCAAGAGAAAAAAACTCATCCTGTATATATGTGTACGATGACAAATAAGGGATTATATGTTTCGGCGAGCCGCCATCATCAGATCTTTGCCACAATGGAAAAATGTTAAAAACAAATATTCGTAGATCATTAAATTTAACAAATCAATTATTAATTGAATAAGGAAAATCGATTATGACACCACAACTCATTTATTCATAGTGAAGTTAATTTTATTCCGATCACACCAATCATTTACAATGTTATTTTGTTTTTGCAGTAAAACAGTCAGGTGCGATAGATATAGGTATTCCGTAATAAATCTCTACTTCGTCAGCGTTGCCTGCAATTCTACTATCCACCAATGACATATAGTTTAAATAGACATTAAAGAACGAGAGCCCAAGGTATGAACCTGGTCGTGCCCCAAAGTACGTTACAAGGAATTTTATAAGAAACTATTACAAGCAGTAGAACAGATAATGTTCGATATGATTATAAGTAGTATTTCGTGATCAATGCAATTGTGTCAAATGAATGTGGATTCATACTTAGTCCTCAATCGCGGTACACGAAACGATATAAGGGTTCAAGGAAGGGAATAGTGGGAATGCAGCCAAAGCAATATTAATTTAAATTTTTAGTATATATTTAAATATTTAAGCCTTCGACAATGATTATTACCTTCCTCAATTACATACTTTCGATGCCACAAATTGAATTATATTGAATAGTAATATTATATTTAAAACAATTCTTATTTATTCGACATATGTGGAGCTTATTTTCAAAACGCAATTTCTGCGAAAAATTTTTTTTTCGTTTTTGAACACATTAGGTTCCTTACGTCGGTCTCTTTCGATTCATACATACATTTCTAGCCAAAACGCATTTACTACCGTTCCAAAGCAGGTTTTAATTTTACCTTTCTTTTCAAACTGCAATATCTACATTTTTTTTTCAAATCGCATTTTCTGCATTCTATTTTTTAAATTGCAATTTCTACGAACTAGTTATCGTTTTTTTGCTGGTTTAGTCAAACAATATTAATATCTTTACGTATAAAATAGCATAGCTTTTTTGTTATTTTACAAATTCCGCCCAAATTACCAGATAACGTAACAAGTTTACGATCTTTCCCGACGGTTGCGCAGAGCAAAATAAAAACTGTTATGTTATACATTCGATGTGTTTTTGGTTATACCATGATGCTCCTGAAAACCTTGCCAACATAACCGTAATTTTTCACGTAAGGGGGCATTCTTACATGCCTGCAGATCGTATCTTTGGTCAAATAGAAAAAAATACAGAAAAAGAAGTCAGATTGTGTTAAAAGAGGATTATGAAGAAATTCTTAGAGAAGTACGAAGAGTTAGAAGATTGGGAGAAGAGTGGGTGGCCTGGAACATTAAGAATATGAGTGACGCTAACTGTAAAAAACTTACTGGAATTAGTAATATGAAGAGATTTTTTATTAAAAAGGAAATAAATATGAAAAAAAAATAAAGTAATTAAAGTGAAAATGGAAGAAAATTACCGAAATGATATATCAAAAGAATTTATGACCATAATGAAAAAAGAAGTACCATCAGCTTTGTAACTGTTGAGAAATTGCCGCTAGAAAATAAAGTAAAACCACTTAAGTTGAAAAACATTGAGACCCTGATGACACTCTATGACGAAGAGTGGAAAAATGTCGAGAAGTTTGTTTTTTACAAAAATCTTTTAGAAAAAAGTGAGGTTGTAAGTAGCTGTCACAATCATGAGACAGAAAATGAAGACTCAGGTGATGATGAAGATAATAATTGCGACTGTTTAGAAGATGACTACGGAATAAAACTATAACAGCTCTTGTATTTTTATAAATAAACAGAAACTCGTTTGTTTTTTCTTCAAAATGCAATTTATACTAAATTTTATTTTCAAAATGAAATAAATGTCAGTTTTATTTTCAAAATGCAATTTGTTTTTGTATTTTGCCCTGTTTTTTGTTACAAATATAATTTTTCAGCAAATTGTTTCGCGAATATTTGTTTTAGAGAACTTAATTTTCCTTTTACTCTAAAATGTAAGTTCAAAAAAAATGTTTTTACTGAGCCGAGTTTAATTGCAATTTTCTCGAAAAACAGTTTTTGTCAGAAATTGCGTTTTGGAAAAGCTCCACATATGTTAGTTCAAGCAGAATGAACAGTCAATCTCATTTTCAAGACTTCTGCATAATTCATCTCTTCTGGCATTTAGTAATAACATGCTGTGCCTCAACAGAAGTTCAGTCGAGACCCTCAACTTCCAACATTCAGCATCCCATGCGTAGAAAAGGAATTTAAAAAAATCTACTGCGAAGAAATAATCGAAAACATATAAGGGATACTAGATTTGATACACATACCCAAGTTTGCAAACGGAATATTAAGCGCAGCTCGGAAATGCAGCCAAAAATACATAAAATCTAAATGTTAAATGTCGAAACTTTCCTAAGAGACAAAAATATTAAGAACAATTACAGGCAAGTTAAAGCGGTAATTTTGGCAGAAATTACCTCAAAGGTTCCAATCCAAGAATTATCACCCTAACTTGTAAAATTCAGAAATATTCATAGTATAAAATAATGGATTCACAACACATTAAAATGACAAAATATCTGGTCGATTCATTTAGTGGATTTTACGATTAAATAATCACGGGCAAATTTTCAGCTTACTACAACATGACGAGTTCGAGTTTATTTTTTCTTGGCTGCGTTCCCAAACATATATAGTTTTTAGTTAATTGCTATTTTAAACGCTTGAAAACAAGAAAATTGCTGCAACATCCCACACTTTTAAAATGTTTCTGGAACTTTGAGTTACTAGAGCACAAAACTTGTTCGGAACTTTAACAATAACGAATATCGGCGTTCGCAATTTCACTTTATAGCAAACTGTGAAGACAGAATGCGACAAGAGGATTTTATTGCGAAACGATTAAAAACTGCCGCATCGCTTGCTAGGAATATTGATGATAATTTCGGCACGTCACCCGCATTCTTAAGTTTACTGAACTCCAGCAGAAGGATACGGCCGGTTACCATAAATATTAAAATATCAACTTGGGCGAGTTGTTCGGAAGTTTTCCAATTATAGTTTTTAATAAGTAAAACTGAAGTTTTTAATATCCAAACTTGCATCGGGGACGTGACCGTCTTTTTTTCTGCTGACGTTCTAAACTTTTAAAGATAGAATCCTGTGGTGTATTTATGGCCGGGATGCAAGTTCATGGAATGCGGTGGGATATCCAAACATGTTTGTCTGCGCGTCGACGATCAACTTTTATTGGAAAAGTTCGTTCGATTAAGCGTCTTCCATTCACAGTTTCGAGGGCAGCAATTGTGTAAACGTAAAGGATTAATAATTTTTGCGATAAATTAATAAATATAAATAGACATAGCATTTATTGACAGAAAAGCAGTAAAAATCTAACTGGATAGAAGTACCTAAAAGTTCCTATTGATTCATATTTTTAGCAATTCAAGTTTTCTGTCAAAACTTCCGCAAAACTTTCGATGCTAAAATATTATTTTGGACAGCACTTTTCATGGCGAAGATTTATAATGCAAAAGCAGAGATGTGAATGTAAATTTTATCTTTCAATCACTATTTGATGAAGTAGGCCTTCACTTTAGCAAATTCCTGAAGACGATATTCTCGCGAGTGCTCTAATTAAAATCTAAAGAAAATTCTAAAGGAAAATCCACCTGTAAATGTTTATATATTTAGAGTAAATGAATTCAATACACTTGAAGTAGTTGCATTTCAATTGGTACGCGGACATTATTTTTTAGCACTCGAATGAATGGCTCGATGCTTTGATGGTGTTAAATATTAATGTCAGTGACTTGTATAAGGTTTATTCAAATAAATTTCTGCAATTTTCGCAATGGTGTAAAAATAATATTATTCGGTGGTGTTTACAATACTTACTAACAAATTTCGAACTTTTGAAAAGTAATGGAAGAATTGCACAAACTTTTTCAGAAATATGTTTCTTTATTCAAATGATGTAAGAGATCTCTAGTCTTTCCAGTCTATTGTATCTCGACATTTGTTAATGAAAACCTATCGTTAATTACTATGATAACACAAAATTTACTTCTCCAGTTCTTGAAAACACTTTGCTTAATGACAATATTTTATCTCTCGCTTAGGTAGACGAGGGCATAGAGGCGATGCTCTGCTGTTGGCTTCAGCAGCTGCAGGAATTCGGTGGACCGGAGGTCGATAAACCTGACCTACTCCAAGGGTCCGGAGGAAATACAAGAACACCCCTGCGCGGAGGATCCAGTCCCAGTTTGGCGAAACAATTAATCGTCGATCCTAGGGTCAGATATAATGTGAGTTTGAACGAGGATGCGCCCGTATATAGATACGAACGCGTTTGGTATCGATTGCTATATAAGTATTTCTCGCTAATACGCTTTTGTTTTGTTGAATATATGTTTGCTGTACATCTGTAGAGATAAGATTTATCGGATAAGATGACACGCAGAATTCTCGAGATGTTTACTCGTTTCCTCTTTCGTGAGAGGTAGTCAATTTTGACGCTATCGTGATAGCAATAAATCCTTGTGATTATATCATTTCCAAATAAATATTTCAATTTATCATGTTACTTGACGTGGCCAAATCTTGGCGATGAAAAGAAAAATTGAAGGTGTGTAGTTTGGCAATTTTAGCCGTAAATCATTGACGATGTATTAATTAAAAGATGATTGTGTATTTGTTTAGACAAAGGCAAACTGCGGTGGAGACTATTTTATTGTTTAAAAAATAGAAAAGACATGGTTGTTTTAAACTAACACATAGATTTCTGGAGTCGTTGTTTGTACTATACATACCATACTTCTGCCCAGAAGAAGATCCAGGACGCGGTTTCATTCCTGTAAGCCCAGCAGAGTAAAATAAAAAAATCATCACTAAAACGGTAGAGTTTTTATTAGTTAAAGTTGTGAACAACTTTAGATATTTTATAAAGACAAAACGCCTTGTGGTTGATGAATTAAACTTGCGACTAATCGAGCAGAGTTCATTTTTTGTTACTAGGCTTTCATCAGCAACGTCTCGACTAGCCATTGCGCCAATTGTTATTAAAGAATTTGACGTCCTGAAGAACTAGTACTTGGTTGAAATGTTGTAGCAATATCTGCTGATATTTAACATTATTCCAAACTTATAGCTTAGTTTTTTCCCACACGGGCGGGCATAATCTGTAGAAGGCAAGTCGGCCAGAAAGACCCTATGGTGCTCCTGTCAATTTTCCCTCTCAATCAGGTTGCACCCTATCAAAAAGTCACAATTTGGCTGAGAGTTAACTTACCGACTCTGGGTTCGTCCAACCGATCGACCGACAACAATACCAACTGCAGCGGAGTAACCCCAAGAATGGTCTCCATAGCAGCAGTCGGCGTCGATGACATGGCTCCCGTGATGCCCAAACAGCAATCCTTAGACTTTATTAAGCGCACTTAGTATAGCCAAGATTTGCTCTATGCCACCAGACTAGCAAGACGTAAGTTATAGAGAGTACTATTACTTTCGTGTAGAGCCGTGTACCACCACGTTTTTCCCGAACAATATAGCTTACTTTAACCACTTCTTTATTAGGATGCAGTTAAACATTTCTGAGAAGTTACCTGATACTCCTGCTTCCAATGAACAATACTATTTTCCTAAAATCATTTTTTGTTTTATGTCATTTGAACAAGCAGAGTTACTCTATTCACTAAAAATAAATAAACTGGACTTGTTCTTAAAAAAGGAGATAAATTCTACCTGAAAAATTGATAAATCTTATTTCTCCAAAATATTTGAATACTGTTTCTTAGGGCAGACTCGAGACATTTCTAACTAGATAGCTTTAACATTATTTCCGATTACCAACATGGTTTTAGCAAGAATCATTCTACTTTTCAGTATTCCATCGAAAGTGGTTCCTACCCTGTAGGTATTTCTTGATTGGTCGTAAATAACAGTTTTTGACTGGGTTTGTCATATTACTCTCTTCTGTATTAAATTGGACAGAGGCGTTTTTGCTAGACCGAATGCAATGCGTTAATACCTGATACAAGAGCAGCAACACCCTTAATAATTATGTTTCAGAGATTCTACCCAATGATATGGAAGTTCCTCAAGGTTGTATTTTGGGAGCTTTGCTGTTATTACTTTTTCTTAATAATTGATATCCCTAAATGTTGACCAAGCGTTCGTTACTATGTATACAGACGATGTTGCCTTAGTAGTTGCCGACAAAGATGCTCATAGGTTGCATAATGCTTGCGACGGCTTGTTGGAAGACGCATCATTATGGTATGCCATTAATAACCTCTGTGTCAATGAAAATAAAAGTTCGTTTCCTACGACTTCATCTTTACCAGCTATTCTTACCTTACTGTGGATTCCAGTTCTGGGTTTTTGACCTGCCTGTAACCCATATCAATTCTCTGAATTTGTCTGTGCAACTGAACTGAATCCTACTTATCCAATCCGTGATTTATTCCTCGAAGTTTCTGGTAAATAGATAATCATGCGACCAGATCTCATTCTCAAAAGATTATCTATCACGTAATGAAAACTATTTTTGTGTCCCACTTCTGCATATCTACCTCTTGTTGATTCATGTACCTGGAGCTTGCCATCCTTAGATTACGAGTATCACCAAATCGAGCGGAGCGAGGACTAGGAGACAGTCCACTGGTGCTTTGGGCGTGGTCTTCTTTGCGTTTGTTATTTTTAAACACCCAAGCCTATGTATCTTGCTAAGTTCATTTACAACAGTTTGCTGCTGCAATTTTGTCCACCATATCAGAGATGCATAAGCGATCCTGAGTCTGCAGCCAGCATAAGTGTTGCTTCTGCCTTGATTTAAATTTTTTGTAGCTGACGATTCCACGTAAGCTAGGAGTCAAAAATGTCACCAAGATATTTGACTTCCTCTGACAACTTTATTTCTTCACTCCTGAGTTTTAACGGTCCAAACTCAAGTTACCTACATCACGTGATCGCTGTTACGATCGTTTTGCAGGGGCTAATATGGGACCCTCTTTCGTTCATTCTTGTTCAACTTGTGGAAGATTCTGTATTTTATTCTTAGACATTTTAGGTACATTAATGCTACTTTCAACAGTAAAAAGGCAAGCGGTATTTGCATAATTTTGAAGCTAATATTATCATTCAGATGACAACGAAGATTGTAGATTGTAGATTTACTTTCTACGCATGTAATCTAAGCGTCCAATGAAATCACAGGTTTTTCTAACGTTTCGTTACCTCACATTATACTTGTATACAATTACCTACTATACTTATTTCATCAGAATTTTGTATAGTTAAAATTCCGAAAACTGCAATTGTAATTTGCTAAATACTAATTTACTTCTAATTTTATACATACTATTGAAGGAATAAAGAAATCCGCAAAGCGTCCTATTGAAACGTAACCTTAGAAATCTATAGGGGCATTGCTTGCAATGTATAGAATTGAAATTATATAGCTGCATCTCCGATCTCGTAGCTAGTAAGCTCCTGGAATTACTGGAAAGCTTTTCGAATAGTTTTTAATTAGAGTAAGAGGAAATACAGATTGCAGTTGCATTTAGCTTTGTCTATAATCGTAATTGAATTGGTGGAGTAGTAGCGAAAGGATTTGTGGTTATCTTTTGGTTGTTTTTATGGTTTCACAATTAGGGTGACGATATGTTAAATTGCTTGCGTCACTATAGGATGGCACAGCTGGAAAAAAGACAGCTCCCTATTCCCTTCCTCTGAGTATCCTGTCAAAAACACACACAAGTATGCTGAGCGCTCCCCTACGCGGTCATAAGGAAGGAAATTCTAATATTGTTTAATGCTATTCAAGCAAAAACTCATCTAGTGAATAAAAACAGTGTGTTCTTAAAAATTTAAGCTTCTTTCAAAGTATCCATCATGTAGTTCATTATGGTGTAATTCGTTTAAAAATGGCTGTAGGATTTGTTGTCGATAATTGTGTGCGTTTATATTGTCGTTAAGGAATATTGGACCTATAATTCTTCTACGTGACATGGCAACCTAAATCCCAACCTTTACCGAATGCAGTTCAGTTTCTCTGAATTCGTGTTGTCTTTCATAATCAACCGGTAACAGTTCTTGCACAACTGAAACCTTATATGTATATTGAAAGGGTGATATTACACTGCGACCTAAAAGATCTATTGGTCCCCTGTTCTTGCTGTTTTACAGCTGTGCCTTCCAATCCTATTCCTTTCAGAAAGTGTAGGATATCAGAAGGCCCCAGGTTAGGTAAGTCTGCCTCTTCGATTTCACGTGCTCCCAGGTGCAACGCCCTTGAGTTGCACAGTGCTACGCAATTTGAGAGGAGATGGATGCCATCCTGTTCCCAAATCTGCTCCAGTCGTTTTGCTCCTCCCTTTGTTCCTTATTTGTGAGGTACTCCCACTTTGGAAGTGGAAGGCTTCTTATGGAGGTCTTAGTCCAATTCCTGTTTATTAGCGGTGTCGTCCCGCTAATAAACGTCCTACCTCCAAGGTTGATCCCACAAGTAGCTAGGGAAGAAAAGGTCCACCTCCACAGAGCCCCGGCATGCAGAGGTAAGGCTAAATACAATGGGTTGCGCAGGTGCCCCAAGGTTGGACTAGTAGACCTGGTCTTCTATCAGTCACGCATCCATCAGCCTAGTCCGCCACCTTGGATTTAGGTTTTTGTGAGGTTGTCTCCTCTCGTTCCGTGCAGTTAAGCCAAGACCCCCCATCCCTTTCGGGACCTGATTTAACAGTTGGGCTTTCGATAGCCAAAGCAACAACCGGCATTGTTGTAGAACCCTGTGCAAGCCCTCAGCCACGACACGACAGCTCGGGCGAGGGGGGAATGGTTCACGACAACGGTCTTCATTCACCCTGCTCCGGTTTTAAGTAGAGAGGACGAGCTTATAGCCGCCACTAACCATCTCGTTTTGATGCGAACTCTGACAAGATGGCCTTTCCCCTATCCACCACCTCGGGGACGCGCCTGGTAGGTACTCCAACCCCAGGAACTGAAATCTTATATGCATGCATATGTAAAAATTTTTTTAGTGCCTCTCGGCAGGAACCATATGGTACCCCTAAAAAACATATGTACTTCTGACTCGTATATCTTCCACAGCTTCATTGCTAAGAACTGTATTTCTTCCAGAGGATTTTCCTATGGACATACGATCCGTCTGTCTGAAACGTTGCACAGAACGACGAACACACTGTCGAAAAGTTTGATCAAAATCTATATCTTCATTTGGAAACTGTAGAATGTACTCATCGTAACAAATTTGCAATGAATATTCCCAAGTACCATCTTTACTGTGAAATCCTCCGCGGAAATATGTTTCCAAAAGAAAGGTATTCTGTTCAATCGTAAACATTGAAGCATTGTAGACAACGTTTTTAGAAAGACGATTTTTTTTACAACAAAGGCATAAGCAAACATAAAATATCAAGGACGAAAATATAAACAAATAAAATGACAATAATGACAGCTACAGAAAATTCAATTGCATTAGTTGCATTATGGGTAAAGATCTAACTAGAGAGTATTTTTGATAAAAAAGGAAACAAATATAGAACCAGCACGCTTCAATTTTTGTTGCTCTCACTGTATAAAGACTTCATTGTATCAACCTCGACTGAGGTTTTACCACACTGTAGAAGTAACTTTAATAAGAACGAGGAGTGTTATTACGCCACTGTACTAACCAAGAATGAACTTTATTAAGGTTCTCATATTCATTTCATATGACGTTAACATAGCACTTTTGTCAAACTGACAATGTCAAAAATGTGCCGTTAACACTGCTTAAATAACGATGTAATATTTCCTGTGCCGTCTCCAATACCATGCTAATCATGAGTGTTATGTAAATTCCGCGTAAACATAATCATTATTCGTTGTTTTCCTTAAAATTTCGCGCGTCTTGATACGTTTTATGTGAATGGTACGGTCGCCTTACAGGCAACTAACTCGAGCTAACTATAACTAATCCGGCAACGTTTTTAACAGGGCGATTTGGTGCAAATGAAACCCGTTCCGTCCGGAAACGGCGGAGTGGAGCTGCGAGCCAAGGCCGTCGAATTACTGGTCCTCCTGCACGGATTACGGCACGAGAACCTAAACCCCTGATAGGATGTCTGGCGGAACCGCCGCGGGCGGCGCTGGTGTCGGAGTGGTGTGCCAGGGGATCCTTGCAAGACGTCCTGCAGCAAGACGACATCAAATTAGACTGGTCCTTTAGGTTAAGCTTATTGACGGACCTCGTCCGGGCAAGTAAATCCTAATCTAAACCGGTAGATTCCGCGCCAGGGGGAATCCAGTAAAAACGGAAACAGAACGGGCGCGACACATGTTACTTGTTTTATGGTCGCGTCGTTTCCGGTTGTTTTTGTCCTATCCACACTTTACGTTGTATTTTATTTGCTGTAGTGCTTTATGTAGTTCTATTTCGTTGGATGTATAAACAGTAAGGAATGTTTTATTTCAATTAAGGAAAACTATTTAGCAGTTACTTGAGAAAATAAGAAAAATGTAGTATCTACCTAGCGTGTCATTCAAACAAACGGGAACATTCAATCACTTTTTTATCTTGCAATTTACAAAAATAAATGTTCAAATATCTTTTATTGCGGTTCATGTGTATTATTTGATAGCAATTCTAAATATTTTTTCACTTCCGGTTTTGAAGCAGTCGTTTTTGTTTTCCATGGCTATTATTATTTTGCTTTTTAAATAGATGTTCGGAACACTATGTACTTGTAGGCATGATTTACAGCAAAACTTTCATATGAAGTACCTATAAAATTTAATATGTGCAGAAAGAAAAAATAATGCAAATCGAAAAAAATATACTAGGTGTCATTTAAAAAAACAAAGTCCGTTTCTGGTTTAACGGAAGTGAAAAAAATATTTTTAAATTGCAATCAAATAGTTTAGATGAACTGAAATAAAAAGATACTTTGAATGAATATTTTTTAAATTGCAAAAAAAAAAATGTTATTTAATGTTCCCATTTTTTTCTCAATGACACGATACAGGGTGTCTCACGAGGAACTACATCGATCAATATATGAAAGAGTATACATTAGAAAATTTTGAAAATTTCGCAGTATACTAAATCCGAAGTGCGCTATTGAACTAAAATTTTTAATAATTTGAGGCATCCGGTTGTACCGGAAATGGCTGTCAATCTTGTGATTTTAAATGGAACATCCCATATATTATTATATTTTTTAATTCCTCGTTCAATTATCCAATTTCGCAAACCGTCCAAATTCTCCACTGGAGTAGCGTAAACTATTGACTTCAGAGATCCCCAGAAGAAATAATTTAGGAGGTTTAAGTCTGGGGATCGAGCAGGCCATACGTGTGGCCCACCTCCATCATTCCAGCGATCTCCATATGTTGCTGTTAAAAAATACGAGCAACTAAATTGAAATAAACCACATTGCAATTCTTGTTGCGTATGGTACATCCTCCAGAAACTTAGGCAGCGTTGCTTTCAAAAAGTTGCGGTACACCACGCCAGTAAGTCTTCCTGGTAGAAATACCGGTCGAATTAGATAGTCACTCACAATTCCAATCCAAACATTCAACGAGAACTGATGTTAAAAACGATCTTCAAATACCCCATGTGGATTTTCATCTGCCCACATATGGTTATTATGAAAATTTATTATTGCATTTCTTGAGAAACTGGCTTCATCGGTAAAAAGAATGTGTCAGGAATAGAGGGATGCGAACTAATGTTTGCAATATACATTGACATAATGCAATACCTGGAGAAAAATCAGCAAGTAGTAGTGCCTGTACGCGTTGAATGTGGTATGGATACAACAAATTGTCCTTAAGAATTTTCCAAACTGTCCAATGACTTACTTTTTTTCGCGTAGAACTACCAGGATCTTCCTATATCATCTCCAGCACATTGTGTTCCAATTGTACCGTTCTTGCAGTTATTGATCTTCCTGGCCCTCCATTTCGTTTTATTGAGCCTGTTTTACGAAGACGTCGATGAATGTTTCCGAAGAATTTTCGGTCGTGGACATTACGGGCAGGAAATCGTTCAAAGTACAATCGTCTAGCTTCTAATGAGTTGCCATCAGCAAGTGCATACATGAAATGCATGTCAGTCATATCAGCGTTCGTATATATCATGATAGAGGATTTCACTAACTATTAAAGACACGGTAAACAGCCAAACGTCACTCAATCTAAACAAATGCGACCGATGAGACGTATTCAAATGAAATCCACTACTAGATAAAACAGCCGTTTCATGTGATCGAGATCGAAAAAATAACAACGCATTGTGAACAATTTTTTTGTATTCATAAACTCATTGGCGTACACCATACTTTTATTTACATTAATAATTTCAACGAATATCGAATATGGTTGTCAAATTTTGTGCTCCCTGTATCTTGGAAACAAAGAGGGGTTTCAAAAGTCATCATAGGACAAAATATTCTTAGATAAGGCAAGAAATAACCCGTTGATTTTTGCCGCATGTTTACACCTAACACCCTGTAATAGCGTGTCAGAAAACTTACGGTTAAACCCTTCGAATTGAAAGCGTCAAAATTTTTTTTTTAAATACAACTACCTATTTTTCTCTTCTCATCTAACTGTCCTAAATAAAATATATCCACGACCCTAAAATGGATATTTTTTAAGATAATTAGTAAAATATGTGTATATGGTATAAGAATGTGGCTTATGTAGTTTTTAAATGTCATTCTGCTTTGGTGTATTTAAGTTAGCCTGGCATTCGGGAAACAATCCAGCATTGATTGAAATGTCACTGAGTTTTAATTAAAAAAATACACCGTATGAAGATTATTTAAATTTGTTTATTATTTATGGAGAATGCAATAAAGTGTTAACAAATGTGAAAACGAATAATCCAGAATTTTAAAAACTTCGGATCTGTCAAGGCAAAAATTCAAAAACATAACTTACTCAAGAATTTAATATATCAAAATCGATAGTAAGCATCATTAATGTATATTAGGTTGCATGCGCACCATCAAACAAGAATCTCCACGCCACTTATTTTGTTAGCTAACTTCATTCGAAACAGTGGTTGTAAATATTGATATGAACTTCGCGGATAGTAGAATAGGACCTGCCCTGGGATTCAGAACTTTAGTTGATTCGCGAATCGATTCGTGTCGAATCGATTCATTCGACATCGACAAAATATGAATCGACTGATTCAGAAGCTATGTCGAATGCGAATATCTTTTGAGAACTGGCAACATCGATATCTTAAACAGGTTTTGTAATTTTGAGGTTGTTGATGCTGTTTACTAAATGACAAGCGTCAATTGACGGCGTTTGAAACCGTCAAATTACTATAGTGAAATTAGGTGAAAAGTATGTTTCCCTAGCACAATGAATGCCTGTCAGCAAAAGAAGATACCTTTTTTTAAATAATGGTGAATAGGAGGTGTTGTGGCTGCTACTTATTGCATGCACGTTGTAATACTCAAAAAACCATGGCCATAATTACATGAATAGAAAAGGGTTTTATTCTAAGAATGTGGAGCTAATACGTGATGCAAATCTTCGGATACTTAATGTTAATGCAAGACGTGCTGAGGGAACATTTTTATTTGTTATATTTACATCCACATATGTACGTCGAAATATACTACACACATATCAAAATTGCCGAGAGTTATCTAGAATTCTCGACGCAACCGATTTAACGGTATAGTTATTAGAAAGGGATAACTATACAATCGTCAACACTTTAGCTGTCGAACACGGTTCGACATATCTGTCGATATCACATGATTGTTTATTCGATTTCGACTAATGTCTGAATACCTGATTGCTACCCAGTCGACATGTCGACAAAAATTTTGACGATTCGACAAATCGTGAGTTCTGAATCCCGCCATTGCATAAGGATTCAGAACTTCAGTCGATTCGCGAATCGATTCGGGTCGAATCGATTCCTTCGATATCGACAAAATATGAATCGACTAATTCAGAATCTAAAATTTGAGGTTGTTGATACTGTTTACTATACGATAAGCGTCAATTGGCGGCGATTGAAACCGTAAAATTACTATAGTGAAATTTGGTAAATACACAGTATGTTTCCCTAGTACAGTGAATGCCCGTCAGCAAAAGAAGATTCCTTTTTTTAAATAATGAAGAGTAGAAGGTGTTGCGATGGTGTTGTGGGTGCTACTTATTGCACGCACGTTGCAATACTTTGCTCAAAAAAACGATGGTCATAATTACGTGCTGGGGGAACATTTTTATTTATTATATTTACATCCACATATGTATGTCGAAATATACTATGCGCATGTCAAAATTGCCGAGAGTTATCTAGAATTCTCGACCCGACCCGATATAAAATAATTCAAGCCGGGACGGGAATACTTGGTACTATCTGAACCAATTTAACGGTATAGTTATTAGAGAGGGATAACTATACAATCGTCAACACTTTGGCTGTCGAACACGGTTCGACATATCTGTGGATATCACGTGATCGTTTATTCGATTCGACTAATGTATGAATACCGCGATTGCTACCCATTCGACATGTCAACAAAAATTTTGACGATTCGACAGGAATCGTGAGGTTCTGAATCCCGTTGCTGGATAGTCTTAAGGGTTCCGCAAACCTAAACGGCCAAAATCGCGGAAGTCTCCACGTTAATTGTAAGTGCCCAAATAATTATTTGGTTAAAATAGATCGTGAAAATGAAGAAGATATGAAGGAAATATTACTTTTGGCATCTCTCATGGAGAAAGAAGAGGAAAACTATTATATAATTCATCCCATATTTAATTTTTTTTCTATATTTTTGTAGTCTGCGTGTACATGGCTTGAATCATATAAAACAGGGTACTGTTTAACCACTTAATTTTTTCAGATATGTAACGGAACGGGTTTTCTTGTCTGGAAACTTTTGAGGTTGGCCAGCCCAGATGCAAATAAGACAAGCCAAAATTCCGTCTCGCAGACAACCCCTCCTGCTCTTTTGACCGGCGAGCCACTGCTGGGGAAACACACTTTTTGTTCGGTAGCGAATGGTTTTAGTACTTTTAGCCAAAGATGTTTCCCAACTGTGTTTTCCACCGTCAGTCGAAGCAGGGCCGTTAGTTAGCCTAATGATTGTCGACTTACCCTTTTCGTCGTTTTCTCTTACCGATGATAACTTCCTCTCCAACCCCTTTCTAAGGTTCAAACTGAATTTCTTTTAAATAGCGAAATAATAGAACGACTTATATTTTTTTAGCAATTATATATTGAATATTTGAGACATTGGAAATAACTAACAAACTACACAATTAAATAAAATAACAAGTGAACAAAAATGAACAAAACACAATTTTGTTTAACGAATTTTTGTGACAATTAAGTTAAGCTAACAATCTACGAATTTAATAAATTATCAAGCAAATGACAAAACAAAACACAATTATTTAGGTGAATTTTTTTAGGCTTTCTTAACAATGTTGATTAACTTAAATTCTAGTCATTCTTACTTCCCAAATTATTATTAAGGGAGAGAGAGAGAGAGCGAACGAGTTACGGTTTTCAGTAATTGCTTGAGTGAGTTTTAAGCAAAGCTTTTAAACATCTTACCAGCCGATGTGGGAAAATAATTCTTCTCGTAATCCAAATTTTTACGCACAAAACTTGCACAACACTCACAATCTTTTAAGCCAAGAAAAGGGGTAATTTTCATGAATTTTATCACAAACACCTTTCGAGGAAAGCTTGTGCTTCCTGTTCTCGAATTTTAGCGTATTTTGATTGCAAAAACTAAGATGAGAAGTTTTAATTTTAAGATTTAGAAACGCCCGTTACGAAGAAACGCGTGCTTTTACTTTAGTTGTAACGAAGTCCACGGAATTAATTAATTGTAAACCGCAATGTTAAGGGTTTTTATAAACTTTGATTGTGACGTCAATTCGCACCGATAACTAGTTCGGCCTCTCTTTACAGGAGGGCGCAAGTAGGTATGACCGAAGGCGTTATTTTTCTGACTTTCAGACGCCCTACTTGAGTGGACCGCGCGAATTTGCTGAACGGCAAATGTAACGTACAATAAACAAAGAGCAGATAACATACAAAGTAATACATATTATTTTAATTGCGCGAGTCTTTTAACGAAAATAGATTATTGTTTCCTGTGAGGCAGACGCTACTCAGCAAATGCCACGTACCTATCAACTACGTATTAATAAAATAAATTTAAATTCTCGCATTATACAGGATGGAATTTCGAATTCTTACAGATATTATTGCTTTATTTTGCTACTTTTGATCTGTAAAAACACGCATCGCGGCCGCGGCTAAACGCAACAAGAAGCGTCTGGCCGTGATCGCTTATCAGAACGCCGTCGTAGGCTGCAGAGGCACCTATCAGACCGTGATTGGTTTAAGTACACTCACAAGATTAAACATGTTACGTTTGGTCGCCCGTGTGACCGTGGCCTTGACCGCGACCGCGACCGCCTTGGTTTTGCGGAACCTTTTATTCGATCTCACGGTACAGATGGTTCATAAGGTCTAATACTCAATAATATTCCTACGGAAATTAATTCATGTTCGACCAAAATTCAGTTTTTCAGTGTGCGAACAATAGTAACTGAAATGCCACAAATTTCATTTTTGTTGCGTTCCAAAACAAGCATTTTTGGTGATATTATATTAAATGTTTGAGTAAGATCACATAATTTTCTTGACTGGAGCGGCTACAAGTGATAGAAGCTTCATTTAAAAAAAAGGAAATTCATTAATTAATAAACAAAATTTTGTCAATATGTTTTTTCCCGGCAAAATTTATTTAATAACTTACAACATTTGACCTTTCTAATTTATTAATTTACAGGGCATGAAATATCTACACTCGACACCCGATCAGGGTCCACGGCTACCTAACATCCAGAAATTGCGTTATCGACGCTAGATGGGTCCTCAAGGTAACCGATTACGGCTTGCCCGCCTTTTATGAAGCCCAAGGGATCACGCCGCCTCAGAAGAGCGCGAGAGGTAAGTACTGGGGCCGAACCGTGCGCGACGACACCTTTCCTTGTGTACTCGCACGGGAGATGTAGCAATCCCTCATCGCCACGCCACTGGTTAACTTGTGGGGCAAAAATAACAACCGCGCGTCCTTCCCTTATCTTCGAAACACTCGGATGCGTAAAGGGATATTGTTGTTGTGGTATGTGTGGTGTGAATTTTCATTAGCATTAACACTATGAAGGCGTTAGGGTTTGGCATCCCGTAAATTGTGAATTATTCATTTGTATTTCCACTGGAAGTATACGTGATTACGGCGGTCGTTCGCTGTTCTAGGTTAACACCGTGTTATTAATTCGTATAATTAGGAATTAATTTCACGTGCGCTAATTTGGAAATTAGAACGGTGTGAATGAATGAATAGATGAACGTTTTCCGCTAGCTATTTCGCTCCAATAAATAATATAGTTAATATAGTTATTGGAAGTTTTGGATTGGTGGTATATATGGAAATTAGTAATATGCTATAAAATATGTTCTTTCCAATTCTTTATTATTAACAAATCACTGTCGACCGGTTTCGGCTTATGCCATCCTCTGCTCACACATGTTACTAATTAGAGCAGTGGTTCTCAAACTGTGGTACGCGAAAATTTTTAGGGGGTACGCGGCCGGCCAACAATAAAATAAAACAACCCGGGACACGTATGGACACGTTGACGTGCGCGCGCCACTAAGGGCTTAGTCATCAGAGTGGGGCTGTGTGGCCGGCCAATCACTCGTGCAGGGGGGGCGCACTAAATACGATTTGTTTATATCAGCGTGACGTCACGATTTGTTGTGGGGTACAATCCACCAGGCGGCGCCGAATGCTGGAATAAATCATGTGTTACCGCCATTGTTGTTTTTGTGTCATTTTGGTTCTGATAATGTATTGAGCGTTATCAAATCAAAAATTTTTGCGGCTTGAAAAGTTGTTTTACGAAGCCTTCTTTCTGCACCAAGTAAGTTAAAAAGTGAAAATTGTTGTGATAAAAGTGATTTACTGTACGATTGTTGCTTTAGACATGAGAGGCCGTTCCTGTGGAGTAATGGGTTGCACTAACCGAACATCTTCTAGACATCAGTTTCCTAATCCAGAAAAGGATACGGAACGCTTCAATAAATGGATCGAGCCTTCTGGTAATGAGAAATTGCGAAGTGTGGATCTGCACATAATTTATCAAAATTATCGTATCTATCATATTCATTTTGCTCAAGAAGACATATCGTCTAAGATGTTTTTATGGAAAACAGCTATTCCATCATTATTCCTACCAAGATTGCCACTGACAACAGGTAATTTATTTCTTCTGTTCTGTATGTAGTACGTCGATAAAAGTCAGATATCCGACATGTCGACTTGGATTTTGCTTTTTTCGTAAGATACTTTCTGTAAATGTTTCGATGAAAATATATGTGTAATTATAGAATGTGTGGTCGTTTTATTCATATATAACAATAAAATGTATTAAAGGAAGGCTGTGTTTACCACTTTTGCGCAATTTCAACATATGAATTCCATATGTTGAAAATTGCGCAAAAATGGTAACACAGTCTTCCTTTAATACTCCGAGGTAAATTTAAATAATTTTCAAGTAACCGCGCTAAATGTCCGTTAAGCGGGGGTACATATCGCTAGATGGCGCGAGTAGCACAGTTACATGAATTTCTTGATAGTGACCCATCTATACCAACTACCTTATCTATGCACTCGTGTCACTGCACTGTAGTAGCATTGCCTGTTATTACAAGCTCGCTCTCAGTATTGTGTTATTTTTGTGGTGTGTTGTGTTATTCTGCGGACACTCAAGCCTGTTGAAACACGTTTACGGACATCTGTTTGAAAACTGAGTCAGGTACCACGTAAGTGAATTTTACAATAAAAATTAACAATGGATAAATGGCTCCTAAAGAAAAGGCCTCATGAAGATCTGCATCAAAATTCTGGGCCATCAACTTCACAAAATGAAAGTAGACCTGAACGTCTTGTTACTAATGAGCAGCTCAAGGAAAAAAAAAAAAAAACCCGAAAACTGGCAAATGAATATAAAAGTAAAAAGAGAAAATATGACGAGTTGTACTTAAAATTAGGTTTTACTTGGACTGGAAGCTCAGACGAGCCTAATCCACAATGCGTTGTTCGTTCAGAAATTTTATCAAACAATTCTATGAAACCTTCTCTTTTAAAACGCCATTTTGAAGCAAACATGAGAACTTAGTCAAAAAGGAGTTACGGTACTTTGAACGTTTTTGGAAGATTTGAAAAGTAGGAAAAACACGATAAAACACTTTTCTGGTGCGAAGAACAAAATGAAAGTGCTCTAAAAGCTTCTTACAAAGTTAGTCATTTAATTGCGAAGTCTGGTAAAAACCATACTATTGGCGAAAACCTAATCCTCCCTGCCGCAGCAGAAATTGTTTCTTGTATGTTTGAGAGAACGAGGCAAAAAGAATTACAGCAATTCCATTATCAAAGATACAGTTTCAAGGAGAATTAGTGATATGGCGTATGACACAAAAGAACAACTTGTTGGAGCAATTCGAGCCAGTCCTTGCTTTGGTATACAACCCGATGAAACCACGGATGTCGCTGGCCTAGCCCAACTGATCGTTTTTGTACGTGGCATTTTTCAAGATGAAATATTTGAAGATATTTTATTTTGTAAGACACTTAAAACATCGCCAAAAGGTGAAGATATTTTCAATTTGTTAGATTTTTTTTTTTCCGAAAACCAGCTCGAGTGGAAAAACTGTGTGTCAGTGTGTATGGATGGTGCTAAGGCTATGAGCGGTCACATCACAGGGCTGGTAGGCCGTATTAAAACGGTTTCAACTGAGTGTAAGTTCACTCATTGTGTCCTTCACCGAGAGGGCTTTGGTGGCTAAGCACCTCCCTGATGAACTTAAAGATGTCCTTGATCAGAGTGTGAAAATTGTGAACTTCATAAAAACTAGGCCCCTAAAATCTCGTTACTTTAAAATTCTATGCCAGGGTATGGGGAGCCTCCATGAGAACTTATTGCTACATACTGAGGTACGATGGCTTTCTCGGGGAAATGTTTTGTCCTGTGTATTTGAAATCCACAAAGAATTACATAATTTTTTTACCAAACACAAATCCCATCTGTCTTCTGTACTTACTGATTTTGATTGGCTTTTGAAGTTGGCTTATTTAAGTGATATTTTTGGAAAACTCAACATCTGGAATTATCCATGCAAGGCAGTGTTTCTGATATTTTTAATATAGAAAAAAAACTGATGCAAAGGTAAAAAAGTTCATTCTCTGGGAAAAACAAATAGAAAATAACAACTGCGAGCCGTTTGAAAGATTACTTACATTTTTGCAAGATAATGAGAAAAACATATCTGATTTCACTGAACTCAAGACTCAAATGGGCCAGCATTTGAATGCATTGAAGATCCGCATAAGAGAGTACTTTCCACCTTTGGAGAAACAGTATAACTGGATACGTGACCCCTTTAATGCTGATGCTATGGACACTAACCTGACTATCTTTCAAAAGGAACACCTCATTGAAGTATCATGTGATCCCACGTTGAAAAACAAATATTTAACTGCTGTACTACATTGTTAGATTTCTGGATCGGTATTGGGAAGGAATACAAAGAACTGTCAAGCACTGCTGTTAAATTTCTTGTTGGGTTTTCCACCACTTATTTATGTGAAAAGGGTTTCTCAAGTTTAACCTATCTTAAAAATAAATCTAGAAACAAATTAAATGTTGAAGATGATTTAAGATTGTATTTAACCAAGTTAAAACCCAATTTTGATAAACTGTGCAAAGGGAAACAAGCTCACCCTTCTCACTAATCTCTTTGAAAGTAAGCGCTTTTTGTTCTTTAAATTTTGTGTGTGTTTGTTTTAATGTAATAAAAAATGTTTGTAAACAATATCTCTTTGATTTTATTTAAACATGATGCGTAATTCAGTTTCAAAGGTTAACACTATACTTCTATGCTACATAGAAGGCTTTAAGATTTGTTTAATATTTTAATTATAGTTTACTTAGTACCGGTAATTGAGAAGGGGTACCTAAAATGTTTTGTGGGTAAAAAGGGGTACAGTGTCCAAATAAGTTTGAGAACCACTGAATTAGAGAATTAAAATTTATATACTTACATACGTCATAAAAGAATTAGAAGCTACGTCATATATAGCAGATGTAATTATAAACATTTACAATAAAAAAATAAAATAAAACAAGACAATGCACAAAACAAAATAAAATAGAAACACGTTAAAATTTGTTAAAATATGACATTAAAATTGGATATGAAAACGGACTAGAATAAAATTTTGTGTTCAGTTTTGTAAAATTTCTTTAATGTAAATAATTTTTTGTATTATTTGAGTGTGTGCGCATTATGTGTATGTGAATGTTTTAAAATGTATGTGTGTGTTTGTTGAGAATGTACGTATTTGTTAAAATAGGATATGAATTTAATTTGAAATATTTTAATGTAATGAGTATGATAAATGTAATGTGAAGTATGGATGAATTTTGTTTAATAAGTTGTTTTTTATGACGAAAATTAACATTAAATGATTATTATGTTTGTGCATGTATGTGTGTTGTGTTTATTTAGATATGTGAAGATAGGTGGCGTACTATACTCTATATATCTAGATTTTATTGAACAACACCATATCATGAATAACAGCAATCCGTTCTTCAAACATATTAAATTGTGGGCCAGGTATGTAGACGATATATTTTGTCTATGGGAGGGCACTGCAGAAGATATTAACAATTTCTTATCTTATATTAATAACATACACGGTAAGCTGAAATTTACAATTGAAATAGAGGATAATAACACTATCAACTTCCTAGACTTACAAATACATAGATACACGCATAAATTTGAATACAGTATATATAGAAAACCCACAAGTACCAATAATATTATTCCTTTTCAATCTAATCACAATTCCCAAAAATTTTGTTGATAGCTTCGCTCAGTACTTCAGCAGTGTTTTCATCGAGACAGACAGCAGCAGCTACAACGCTACGTTTCAACACACTACATCAATTCAAAACTTTTGTTTGACTGAGAATGAAGTTAATGATGCAATTAAGAAACTAAAAAATAAATTTACCTCAGGTTTTGACAATTTACCTAGCTTCTTAGTGAGGGACTGTCGCATACTATTCGTTTATCCGCTGACTTTGATTTTCAATCTTTCGTTGAAGGCGTCCGTTTTCCCGGAAGTATGGAAGATTTCCAAAGTATCTCCTATATTGAAGAGTGGTCCTGCTGATGATGTCGTAAATTACCGGCCAATTACCTTACTATCCAATTTTGCTAAGGTTTTTGAAATCGCTCTCTATGCCAAGATATACCCGCAAATTAAACATCATATATCAATTGACCAACATGGTTTCGTGGAAAAGCGCTCTACAACATCTAACTTAGCATGCTTCTCACAATTTGTAATCGATACAATAGACAACTCCGGACAAGTTGATGTGATATACACTGACATCGCTAAAGCCTTCGATAGAATTAATCACTGGATACTTCTAACTAAATTAAAGAAATTCGGCTTTTGTGACCCGTGGATACTTTTTTTCGGCTCTTACCTTTTGAAGAGACCGCAGTATGTCACGTATAACGGCTACAAATCTGCATTCTACTCTGCAATTTCTGGCGTCCCTCAAGGATCAAATCTTGGACCTATGTTGTTTTTGGTTTTCTTCAACGACCTACTTGGACTCCTGAAATGTAGGAAATGTGCCTTTGCAGATGACCTGAAATTTTTTTCTTCAATAACAACTGTTGAAGACTGTTATGCACTCCAGGCTGAAATAAATTCCATTAAACAACGGTCCGATACCAACAAACTTGCGATAAACGTAAATAAGTGCAAAGTAATTACCTATACTAGAAATACCACTCCAGTTGTGCATACCTATGTTTTCGATGACACAGCATTGCTGCGCTGCACAACAATAAAAGATCTTGGGGTGCATTTTGATAGTAGACTTACTTTTGTAGAGCATATAAATCGAACTCTCTCATCTGCATTGAAGATGCTAGGATTTGTGATCCGTAACACATTACCTTTTAGTAATGTGTCTGCTATCAGAATGTTGTATTGCTCTTATGTGCGTTCTAAATTGGAATACGCATCTTTAATTTGGTATCCCGTGTATGAGACCATAAGACGACACTTGAGCGAGTCAGCGCAAGTTCCTCAAGTACCTGCATTCAGAGTTGAAGGTACATTTCACCCCGCGGCTACGATTATAATTTGCTTTTACAAGAATTCGACATGCTTTCGGTGGAGAAACGTTATCGCATGAACACCATTAAATTCTTATATAATACTGTGCACAATGTAATTGACTGTAGCTTTTTAGTTTCCAATTTACCTTTTTTCTCACCACGGCTTGCATCTAGGTATAACATGACCTTTTATTTATCAGTGCCATGAACAAATATTGCATACCTGGCTCCTATTTTTAGAATGTGTAATAACTATAACTTAATATCACCTGACTGCGACATCAATTTCATGCCTCTTTCTAATATACTAAATATACCCCGAAGTGATTTATGATAACTCTTTTCTTTTTTTCTTCTTTTACTAGTTCAGTTGTTTATTCAGTTTTTCATTTTTTTGTGTTAGAATTAATTAATAATTGTGTTATAAGCTAAGTAAGATTATTTTATGTTAAACTACCATATATTGTTTATTGTTTATTGTTTGTCATAGTAACAACTATTTCCAATTTGTCCTGTAATTGGGTACTTGTATCTGTTGGACAAATAAACATATAATTATTATTATTAAAATTTGCCACATTTCACTATTATTAACATCGATTAAATACCATTCCTTTAAATCCAACAGAATATCAAAAAGAATATAATATAATACAACAAATAGCTAATGATATAGGTTTTCCATTACACACAATAGAAAATCTAAATAATAAATATAAAATAAAGAAAGACCCCCTATCACAAAACCATAATAACAACAAAAATAATAATATATACAAAACATTCACATACAATAATATTTCCAACAAATTTTTTAAACCATACAATATAATACCTACATTTAAATCTAATAACAACCTAATGTAGATAATACAAAATAGAAATACAAACATACTACAAAAGAATGGTGCTTATACTATAAAATGCGATAACTGTAATGCGATATAGTTGGAGAAACAGGAAGAAAGATAGAAATAAGAATTAATGAACACAGAAAACAAACAAATCCAATTTCTATCAGCATCTGTGCCAACAATGGACACACAGGAAATAATGAAAAAAAATATAAAATTCATTTATACTTGTGATAAAAGTCTAAAATTAAAATTACTTGAAGCATACACAATAGAAAAATATAAGGAAAACAACAATGTAATATTATTAAACGAACGATTAGAGTATAGTACGCCACCTATCTTCACATATCTAAATAAACACAACAACACACATACATGCACAAACATAACAATCATTTAATGTTAATTTTTGTCATAAAAAAAAACAACTTATTAAACAAAATCCATCCATACTTCACATACCTTTATCACACTCATTACATTAAAATATTTCAAATTAAATTCATATCCTATTTTAACAAATACGTACATTCTCAACAAACACACACATACATTTTAAAACATTCACATACACATAATGCACACACACTCAAATAGTACAAAAAATTATTTACATTAAAGAAATTTTACAAAACTGAACACAAAATTTTATTCTAGTCCGTTTTCATATACAATTTTAATGTCATATTTTAACAAATTTTAACCTGTTTCTATTTTATTTTGTTTTGTGCATTGTCTTGTTTCATTTTATTTGTTTTATTGTAAATGTTTATAATTACATCTGCTATATATGACGTAGCTTCTAATTCTTTTATGACGTATGTAAGTATATAAATTTTAATTCTCTAATTAGTGACATACTATAATTCTGTAATTTCATATTAGTGTGTCCAGGGATGGCATAAGCCGAAACCGGTCGACAGCGATTTTTTAATAATAAATGATTGGAAAGAACATTTTATAGCATATTACTAATTTCCAATATAGTTAATGCTTCTATTAGAATATGCTATGCTTGCTATTTAGAAAATAGCGATTGAAGCTTGAAACGAAATTTGAAAATAACGATAAGAACGTATTTCCACTGATCATAAATAAGGTTAAAGTTCTCCTGTGCGGTTCCATGTCAAACGTTCCAAAAAAAAAAAGATATCCAGGACGATAGACGCAAACAAAGTACAGATAAATAGTCCCGGTCAAATTGGCCATTATTTCGGATTTCTTTCCGATATTTATGGTTTTATTTTGCCGACGTGGATCGCGGCAGGACGATGTAGCCTGCGTTCGGCCAATCCATGGCCACTGTAGCGATAGAAATACGTGAGACAATCCGTTCTATTCGGGATAATGTGTAACAATTCGTTTCGCGCAAATACACTCGGCTTCGCTTTCAAATTTGCTGTAAAGTAATACATAGTGCAATATTTTTGAAACCTGGCAGGTCCATTTTGTTTTTATTTGAAGTGATGGATCGATGCTTCCGAAAGAAAATCGTAGAAACTTACTAACCAAGAAGAAGTGACAAATAAATCATCTGTTGCAGAGCTTCCAGCAGCTACTAATGTTTCCTTGAATGACAACTCTATTTTTTTTTTTTTTTGATAAAATTACCTCCAAGGGAAAAATGGGGGTGACAATCCTTAACGTAAACATTTTTTTTCAGTACCTATTGAAGATATCTTCATGAAATTTAAGTTGTACTTAATTATCCATAAACTCATTATAATATAATTTTTTCAGAATTTTTGTGACACTGAAAACTGTAAAAACCGAGAAGTATATATTTCGAGAGTGATTTTTTATACTAACCCCTAAAGTGACATCTACCAAAAAATATATATTTTATTTGTTCATTAGTTAGCTACTACATATTAAAGTTACAAAAGGGTCGAATTGGTGGAACATAGTTTAAAAAAAAATAAAAACCAATTGTGGATATGTGCACACTGAGAAAAATGAAAATCTCGGTACAACAAAAATTATTATTTTGAACTTTTTGCATTTACTCAACCACTTTTCATTTAAATCAACACACTTAAATTTTATTGCAAAACGCAGTAACCTTATTGAAAATAAACGCATATTTTAGTTGAATTATATGTGCTACTTCAAACAATTATTTGCTTTAACCATCAATGGAACTACAAAATTAGTTAACTGAATGCATGTGCGGCCGATTTGAACAAACATTTATTTTAATCCAACATTAAGATTATTGGATGAACCACATTGTAGATTGATTCAAAACATTGGTGCAACTAATTCTGTTTACTTGATTTAAACACTCCGGTGGTGTGAGCATATTTAAATACAAAAATTTGTTGAGTGAACCAATTATTGGTTGAATCAATTTCTCGGTGCATATGTATCAATTATTTATCACAAACTACATACCGGGTGTCCAGTCTAAGGAGCAGTGGTCCATAGCAGATTTATTATTGTTTTTTTGGAAAAATGTTGCCTGGAATCGTATTCTGCACATTTTAAAATTAGTTTCAGTAATGGCGGACTTCCGGTTATACCGGAAGTAGATACTAACTTTATTATTTTAAATGGAACACCCTGTATATTATTGCACTTTTGGATTCCTTGTTAAATTTAAAGAACAATACGTTAAGGCATACATTGAGGCTAAGTTGTACCGTTTCCGAATTACATGACGTTTTTCGAAAAAAATGACACTTGCATTGTTTGGAAATATCTCCGCAAATACGAAAGTTAGAAAGACGCGGTTTTCAGTTTTCGCTTAGTCATGAAACAGGACACATCTTTTATTTTAAAATTGTTGCGTTTAAATTACAAAATTATTAAATACGGCTCTGTAATTTTCGAACTCTAAAATCATGGATAACTTGATTTTTTTTAAATTGAATGGTATAGCAATTTTTACTTGAATGGATGTAAAATTTAATTTTCTTTCGATTTTATACGAGTGTCATTGCGTCTATCTCCAACGGTTTCGGAGATATTCGCGATTTTTTTGGTTTTTTATGATAGATACGTATTGCGAAGCGCCGGCCACCTTCCCTAATCTGCTATGGACCGTTGCATCTTAGGCTGGACACCCGGTATATTAAAACCTGTAAACTATCTCTATACCTATCGTCATAAATATGTTCTTATAACAAAATATATACCTACAAATAAACTATAAACAATCAATAATTCGTAACTCATCGGATATGATGACGACTACTCTGTACTATACTCGATGAAATATTGAAATTGAACTCGTCGAATATGCGATTCTACAACATTCGAACGCTCGAATGTTCGAACTTTCTATTCTTGTAGAACATAGTTTAAAGGATATTATATTTTTTCCAAAATTTAAGTTCGCGTAAACATAAAGTAAAAAGATATTATTTCATTTAACAGAAGAAAAAGGGGAGTCATAATAAATTACAATCTAATTTAGGCACTATTAAATGCAAATATATAGTTTCAACTTTAAAATAAACTGTGATTTATATGTACTTTGTTTCACTCTTTTAATTTATGCATAACCAAGCATCATGACTTCTGCGATTATTTTATTGGTTTTGCAAAATTTGTTCGCGAATATCTTTGTAAAGGAATACTGTAGAGCTTTAGGAAAAAATACGTGTCTTCTAAGTTTGGGCAAAGACTTCAAATTTAAAATATAAAAAGGATCCAAAACATCACATTTTCTTAGGTGTTCCGGTTGATATGAAATGCACCCATATGCACATTATCCATAATTGGTTTTTATTTTTTTAACTATGTTCCACCAATTCGACCCTTTTGTAACTTTAACATGTAGTAGCTAACCAATAAACAAATAAAATATATTTTTTTTAGTAGGTGTCACTTTGGGGGTTAGTATAAAAAATCACTCCCAAAAAATATACTTCTCGTTTTTTTACAGTTTCCAGTTTCACAAAAACTCTGGAAAAAAAGTATTATAATGAGTTTATGGATAGTCAAGTACAGTTTAAATTGCATAAAGATATCTTCTATAGGTACTTAAAAAAAATGTTTACATTAAGGATTGTCACCCTCATTTTTCCCTTACAGTAGGGGTTAGAGATGTGAAATTAATTGTGTGGCTATTTTAGATGAAGAATAATAAAAACAAGGTAATAACTCTTCATAAGATGCGAGTTGCAGTTTTCATATGCTTAACCGGCTAGATCCTTTACGACCTTTTAAACTTTTTTTCAGTTGAGGAAAGATATGATAGTCGGACGGAGCCAGATCTGGTGAATAAGGAGGGTATTCGAGTAATTCGAACCCTAAATCACGAATCGTTTGCATGGCAACATGCGATTTGTATTCAGGGGCATTGTCTTGCAAAAATAATACACCTTTGGACAACTTTCCGCGTCTTCTCTTCTTAACTTCTTGTCGTAGAGTGGTCAGCAACGTCGAATAATAATTCCCAGTTATTGATCTATCCTCATCCAGAAAATCAATTACCTCTAACTCCATGGCAATCCCAATAAACTGAAGCAAGAATTTTTTCAGCAGATTTTTGAGCACAAAACTTCGTAGGCTTTGGAGAACCAGTGTGCCTCTATTCCATCGATTGTTGTTTTGTTTCTGGGCGGTAGACATTTATTAGTATTGTTACTACGGATGAAACTGCGTCATCCGTAGTAACAATACGGCTTAAGAAGTCTGCATCTTTTTCAAACCGAGCACAGATCGAACGCGATGCTTCCTCCCTTTCACACTCAGACATTTGTGGATCCATTTTGCAGACATTTTCTCATGTTCAAATCGACGTGAACTATATGATGGAAGCGTTCATATGAAATACTCAGTGCCTCAGCCCAATTCGACGGTCTGACAAATTACGTCAACAACTGCATCAACATTTTTGGGAAGGACACAGAAACTGGAATTTCCTTTTGGCGTTCATCTTCAATGGAAAATTTACCCCGTTTGAAGCTCGCAATCCATTTTTTCACGGTCGCATATCTTCGTAAATCTGCTTACCTCTTAACCCCTTCAAATACAGGTACTTGATGATGGCTCAATGCTCCAATTTTTTGATTTTCACAGTTTCGGTTGACATCCTTTTTTTTTTGAAATTTCATTGTGCAACTTTAGGTTGATTTTTTGACGTGAAAATTTTACACCCACACTTTTAATGTTATTTTACGTTGCTATGGTATCGCAATATTTTCTTTATCCACGGAACCTAGGCTAACATGAGAACAATTATAGTATTTACATTAAAACGCATTAAAATATTTTCTGTATTCTTCATTCGAAAAAATTAACATGGTTATAGTTTTCTTTAACAAATGTAACATCAACGAACGCTCAATTAACTTAATTGACGTTTGCTGTCACAATAAATAATAAATAATAAATCACGGCTACCCTGACGTTTTAATAACAACGAAATAAAGAGCGGCAGGTACCTAATACTTGCATTAGTGTCTATAGGGTTATCTAAAACTTCAAGTGCTTGCACCTTAGTTACGAAAGAGTTTTGGGCATATGTTCATTTGACATTTTTGTCTGGAAATTGCTTCATCAACACATTGTTGAACTCTGGCAGTCACGTCATGGGACACCTGTATGTGCTCTTAGAATATTTACCTACAGTAAATTTAAATTTTGGCCATCATACCAATATTTGTGATGATAGCCCATAGATTTTCAATGGGATTTAAGTTCGACGTCTTTGTGGGCCAATCTATTAACACAATTTCAGGATGTTTCTCGAGCCATTCCCGAACATTTCTTCCTTTCGAGCAGCAAGTTTCAGAAACACTTTAAACTTATTAAAAGTAATCATATTTATACATTAGGAAGTAAATATTGAGAGTTTGAAAAAAAACAACAAAGGAAGGAACCACAACTTTTTGATGGTGCTTTTATAAGTAAAAAGTTACTTAATGCGCATTCTGTTATATTCATTCTCAATTTACTTGTACTTGAAAAGAAGATATAGCATCAAATCTCTTCTCGATACGAAGGATAAATACAATAGAACTAAAAATAGCTGAACTTCATTAAAATTATTTCCAGAAGATGGTATTTTTGTTTCCACACTCTTGACAATGTTTCAAAGCAATTGTGACAACTTCAAATAATATGAAATGTACAATATCGCATAGGAACGCCGAAATAGCAATTTCCGCCTATAATTGAACGATTTGCAGGAGCATTCGCTCGCATTCCTGTTTGTATGTTGGACGTTAGAAATGACGCTAGGCTCGGCATTCGTGGAGCATTGTTATATTCCGAACTAAAAAGAGAGAGAGAGGGAGAGACGGAAAGCGAAAGAGACCGTCGTGTATTCCGATAGCGTCCTCGCCAGGGATTTACAGACGCTCTACGAGGTAGTCGTTAGAAATTCGTTAATACACTTCCGGCGCACCGTCGGCTCACGAACACCCCCGTGTATTGAAAAACGTATTCCCGGATCGTCGTTGTGAAATACGATCGCGTCCCGTCAATTTGTTGCGTCGATACGCAGAATGATTCGAATGAGCCGTTGTGCATCGGCCGGTACTAATTTTTTTTACTTTTTTTGTTTGCCGTGGTCGATTATTAAATTTGAAACCGGATGCAGTTTTTGCGGTAGCTTTTTTCAGTTTCGCATCGTTTTAGATCGCGCATCGGCAATTTTTAATTGCGAAGTAATGCAACAACATCGGCGTGTTTAATATGTAATTTCGCGTTTCTATTTCCCGGTATTATATAAAGCGATCTATGATTTTGAACTATTTTAGTAGGGAAATATAAGTACTCACTAATGATTTTCTAATTTCTACTTGAATAACACCTCTGCTACGGGTTATGATGAAATTACATCCTCATTAAAGCAATGTGCAAGCAATACAGCGGTTCCTCTAACGCATATTATCAATTTGTCGCTAGTATCTGGAAAATTTTCAGAAGCACTGAAATATACTCTTATAAGACCAATATAAATGGAGATAAAAAGGATTATAAAAACTACGAACCCGTAGCATTGATACCGAACATATTTGAAAAAAATAGCTCTCAAAAGAATAACAGATTTTACACTGAAATCTAACATCGTCAACCATAATCAAAACGGCTATATTAAAGATCGATGTAGGAGCGTGCCATGTTCCAATTATTGAAAGAAATTATAACCGGCCTAAACCAAAAAAAAAATTACCATCTGTGTTCTCATGGACTTGGGAAAAGCATTCGATTGTGTTCATCATGAATTATTTTTGGAAAAGCGTGAGGTTATGGGTTTCCGGGGAGCCGCATCAAACTGGATAAGCTCGTACTTGTCAGAAAAAATATCAATGTGTGATGGCACTTACTGAAGATGGAACAGAAATTAGATCCAAGTGGAAGAAAATAACAACAGGTGTCCCATAAGGGTCGATCTTGGGCCCACTCTTATTTTTGTTTTACGAGAACGACCTTCCTAACGCTACACAACATCCAACTATCATGTTTGAAGACGATATATCAGTAGTCGTTCGATGTAAAGCAAAATCTAATTTAGCCACTATTACAGAAAATATGACAAAGCATTATGAAGGTTGGTTTTACGAAAACAACGTAAACTTGAATATCAAAAAAAAAAAAAAAACTTTTAAAATCCAACAGTAACAGTGACGTGAAGATTACAATTAGAGATTACAATTAGAACTTACCTGTTCTCCTGAGGCTACGTTTTTGGGCTGGATTTTGGATTCCGAGTTGTCCGGGAAAGGTCACATCGAGGTCCTTCCAAGTAAGCTCTGTTTCCAAAGTTATACGTTAAAGTCAATAGTTAAAAATGTTACTGTTGAAGCAGCTTTGTCATCATACTATGCGGGTGTTTTCTCCAGAATAAAATACGGCATTATATTTTAGGGAAACTCTATAGAAGCTAATGGAATCTTCAAACTACAAAAAAGGCGTGCAAGAGCAGTATTTCGACTTAACTGTAGACATTCGTGTGTGGATGTGTTTCGGAGTTACAGAATTTTGACATTATTTTCCTTATATATTTTAGAGTGTGCTGTGTTTGTCAAAATGAACTATAATGACTTCTTCAAAGAACTTGAACTCGTTCATACTCGCAACACGGGAGATACCTACCTACAAGACGCTACTTCCACCATACACTCACTTAACAAAAGTGCAAAAAAGCGTGCATACCAGTGCATCAAAATATACAACCATATATCAGAAGACATAAAGCTACAAACAAACGCATCTTTTCAAAATAAATTAAAAACTTACCTAAATTTTATAATGTAAACGACTTTTAAAGAACGACATAGTTGAAATCTAGTATCTATTTTTTTAATCTCTCGTGTTATATTTTCCTTGTTTGTCATTTTACTGTTGACGTTTTCTACACATATTTTGTATTATGGAAAGAATATACATTATTATTACTATTATTACGAAACGATGATGTTTAATGAAACAAAAATACTTAGAAATTTGTTGGCGATTTTTTGTAATGTTAGCGACTATTTCTTAAACTTCTAGAAGTCTCATACTTCAGAGCTTCCACAACAAAATGTCTTTATTAATTGTGCTAAAATCTTATTTAGTTTAATAATTAATATGTCAATGTAACAGCCAATATATCTGGATTGGTGCCACTACGTCTTGACGACTCAACTCAGCCTTAAGTTTATATCAAAGTTAATCTTTTGATGAGGATTTTTCGTCAATAATAATTAAAACAGCAATAAAAATAGCAGTATTTTTATTGCTGTTAATCTGTTTTCTTTTTAATTAAATTAAAGGATGTTATACATATTTTACATAGGAAGTATATCTGAAATGAGAAAAATGCCTTAATTTTAATAGCACTAGGGCGGTCAAATGAACCACTTGGTGCATCAGCTGACAGTTAATGTTGTGTTTACAGGTGACAAGGCCAAACAAATGTTTGGGAAGTCTGGCTGCCTAGTGAATATGAATCAATGTTCAATCTCAAATATACCCGTATAATACAACTTTCCGTCAGTAGATATATGTACTGTTTTACAAAAATTTACAAAATCTTCTATCTGTAGTACTCTTTTATATTAGTACTGTTTTTTTAGTGTCTTAAGATCGATTTCTTAACAAAATCTATTAAATTACAATAGAATTGGTATTTAAACTCCAGGATTTTAATTTTTGTATCTAGTGCATTAGGTTTCCATTTTAAATGCACATTTACACACGCTGTTTTGTGTAACATCTTCGTCACACTAAAGTTCATTTATATGCAGATGACTGCCAGTTGTACTATCCCTTTGAACTGTCAAAGTAGAGGGAAGCTGTCCCGAATATTGACCTTACCGCAATTCATCGAATAGCTATTATGTACTCTCTATACATAAATCCCGCCAAATCGAAAGCTCTGATTTTTGGAAATGTAGAGGCCGCTACCAGATTACGGGATCTTGTTCGCCTCCGAGTGGATGGTAGAGAAATACCGGTGGCTACGACCGTTAAAAATCTGGGACTGATGATGGACAACTCCTTTCGCTTTCGGGAGCATGTGACAAGATGCGTCCAATCGTCATATCTGATCCTCAAAAAACTATTTTCGCACAGAGCAACTCTGAACAAAGATATCAAGAGAAGGCTGTGTGAAGCGGACGTTCTCTCTCGTTTCATGTACTGCGCAGAGGTCTATCACCCGCGCTTAGATTCTATTTCCATTAATTGCATCCAAAAAGTTCAGAACGTGTGCCTTAGGTATATCCACGGAATTAGGAAATACGAGCACATTTCGCATAAGTTGAAAGATACGGGATGGCTGAATGGTAGGAGAGAGCTGCAAAGTTTGGTTTGGGTTTGGTGCTGTATTACAAAATACTTACTTTCAAGTATCCTCCATACCTGTACAATAAAATTCGACTTAGTACAGACGTACATGGCATCACCACCCGATTCCGTGGACTTACATCTCCACCCCATCATAAGACGACCCTTTTTGAACGTTCGTTCTCCTTCAATATCTACAATAACTATAACAGCTTACCTATCATTATGAAGTCAATTAAAACTATTCAACAGTTTAAGCGAAAATTGCAGATGTTTTTAATTAGTTCATACTCAGGTTAATATGTGCTTACTTGGTCATTGCTTTACCATTTCTTCATTTCATTGTTGCATAGTAGAATATTCTTATATTATACTTACAATTACTTTTGTAGAACATATAACTTTAGAGCTTAGATATAGTATCTTTTCATTTTCATTATTATTATTATTATTTATGGTCATTATAATGTGCACGCCGAATTTAGACTTAAGTTATAGTATGTAGGTTTTTACTTAAATAATGAATCTTAAGCTCAACACAGGGTTAGGTAAAAAGCAGCATTAACTGAACTTCTTTCTCATCACTTACCTTTCTTTAATGAATAGAAATTAATTTCTGTTATTTATTTCTTTCCCCATCATTGTATTTTCATTTAAGTTCTGTATTTACTTTTTTGTTTTGTGTTTTCCGTAAACGCAATAGAGGCATGTATTATTATTATTAAATGTAGAGATAAATTGTACTCATTTTTGCATCACTAATGATATGGAAAACATTTGTTGATCTATTTGATTAATGAAAACATAAGCAAACGAGCGTCTTTTTGCTGATGTTTTCTCATTAATATTTTATTTGTATGCAATTTACTCTTTGATTATGCATAATCAATATGTATTTAATAAACAACAGCAGAGGTATCTGAGCAAATAGATCAAAAAATTTCCAACTGATTGAATTCTGTATTAATTGGATTCTGTAAATATTTGGCCAGCAAATCGAATCGGCAAGCAATTTATTCTCCTTCTTCACATAAAATCGCGAAAGCACATCTCGAATTCCGAATCGCGATGTTAGTAATTTTATAACCTCCGTCTTGCTTATCGAGCCAGAAGTTCGATTCTGTTTGCAAAACATTGCATCCACCGTCGATTACACTGCTATTAGTAGGTTTGCCTATCAGGTTTCGATAATCTGATACCTAATTCTATTATTAGGTAATTCATCCTATTATAGGATTTGATTTATATGCTAATAAATGTTCGGTGGGATCCCATTCACCAGTCATTTAGCATGACTAATGGTTGATACGTATAGACATCTACATTGTATCCATAGAAGGATTTTGCTAAAATACTCATTCTCGTTAAAATCTGTCCACCACGTCAATAATATCGGGTTTGCCTCACCAATTACGTTTATATTTAATAAGGAGTTATTAATCAATGTGTTATGAAAACGTTTAATTTGGGGATATACGAGAAAATAAGAGCGAAGCGCTGTTGAGAGTGCTAAAGCTATTGTTAGCGGTAATATTCGAAAAAGTTAAGTACCTTCTCGTCCTTTATTTCACTTGAAATTAATCTTCCTATAGCCGGGGAATTAATAATTTCAACAGCCGTTGAGAATTATGAAAAGATGTCCAAAATTTAGAAAAATATCAGGTTTAACCTTTAAACGTTCACTGGTCGAAATTTCGGCTATTACAGACATTCTTTCTATTTTCGTTCTACATCATGATCATTGAAGAAAATTAATATTAAAAATATAAATAATTTCAGGAGCTATAAAAAGCTTAATGTAAGGTTTACGACAAAAATCAATTAAAGTAATGCTAACAAGAATTATTTCAAAATTTCTTTGTGGATATTAATAGCCACACAGAAAAAAAAAATACACGTTAATATTAGCGGTGGAAATACGGTCATTTACCGCGTTTGAGTACGAAAATGTGTATTTTTAGTCAGGGTCCCCTAATAATTGGGTATTAATACATATCATGTTAAACTTGACGCATTAATTGATAGCGCTGACTAGGACAGACCTTGCAGTCGGTGACCATAAAAAATTGCTAGTTTTTTATTGACCGAAATAGTTGCGACGTCAGACCAACATTTTATATAGGTACTCTTTTTCATTTAGTTTATAAATTTTATAGTTCCATGTTCCTATATGGGTACTTTCATATGTTAAATATTCTGTATTCTTTCCTATCCTTCATAGCGATGTAGTTAAACCGATTTTCGAGGGCAGTTGGTGCCTTGCGAAGACAATCGAAAGCTATAACTTTTACAGAATTTGTAATTCGAAATGATGCACTAACCAACCTCCCTGAGAGACGGGCCTGTCTCAAGTAACCTTAATCAATTTTAACGGCATTTTTCATGTAAAATCGAATTCCAAATTCCAACCTACAATAGTGGTTATTTAAAACAAACTTCATTATGTTAATTTTTTATCCACAATTTACCTACAATTTTACTTTTGCCTGAAAGATACTTGAACATTTCCCCAAATTTTTAAAATACTTGCTTCTAGGAAAACATTTTCCTATTCCAGTTCCGTCTGAGATTTTGGAGCCATCCATGTACCATTTGATGACATTTGTATTCAGCTTCAAGGTGATGTTTTGATGTCACTTGCTGTTGTTGCTAAGCTTTGTGAAAGATTGTGATTTGCCTATATGGGTATTTTCATATGTTAAATATTCTGTATTTTTCCCTATCCCTCATACTAGTGTAGTTAAACGGACTTCTCGAGGGCAGTTGGTATCTTGCGAAGGCAATAGAGAGCTACAACTTTTACAGAATTTGTAATTCGAATGATTCACTAACCAACCTCCCTGAGAGACGGACCTGTCTCAAGTAATCTTAATCAATGTTAACGGCATTTTTCATGTAACATTCAATTCAAAATTCTAACCAATAATAATGGTTATTTAAAACAAATTTCATTATGTTAAATTTTTATCCACCTACAATTTTACTTTCGCCTGAAAGATACTTGAGTATTTCCCCAAAATTTTTGAAATACTTGATTTTAGGACATTTTTCTATTCCAATTCCGTCTGAGATTTTAGAGCCATCCATGTACCATTTGATGGCATTTGTATTCAGTTTCAAGGTGTTGCTTAGATGTCACTTGCTGTTATTGCACAATTATTTCACAAAGCTGATTTTCTTTGACATATAGATCGAGGCTTATGCTTAATCGTTCCTTTTGAGGGGTAGGATCCAACACTACTTCGATGGCTTCTGTTGATTCTCATAGCGCTAAAGAGATTAATTCTCGAGGTGACCAAATTAGTTCTTTTGCTCCAAGCTATTGCCCCAGAGGTTGGTCTCACTTTCATTGCATACCTCCAAAGCAGTATCCTTGGGTTGTATCCCTAGTTTTTTTTTTCAGTACGTTATTTTGGGGTGGGCTATTTTGGCCATGTTGATTACTTTAAGTTCATGTTTATTCCAGAGAAATTTATTGTCTAGGGCAAGGCCTAGATGTCTAACCCCCGTTCTGCAATCAATTTTTGTCCGATCCATTTCTATGGTCTTTAGATTGGATTTCCTTTTCTTTGTGAATGCTACTAAAATGGTTTTAGTGGGATTACGTCCCACCGACTCACAGCGTCTTCTCGTGAAGTTGAATCCCTCTTATCAAAATTTCCCTTTGCATATATGACAATATCATCAGCTTGTCCTTCGCAAAGTATACCTAGGTCAGTCTAGCCGCAAAAGAGTTGATTTACTATTAGGCTCCACATAAACGCGGAGGTACCCCCTTCACCCTCTAGTCGTGCTAGCCGAGGTGGTGTAAGCTTCAGCAAAGACAGAACGGTTTCCAGAGTGAGGTTGCTGCATTTCACCATTGTGTCAGAGAAATAGAAGGATAGATAGGACCAGGTAAAAGCGTCGCTATCTTCTCTGATAGTCAGTCTACATTTAAAGCGATTACTTCCGTAAATGTGGACTCTAAGATGATTTGGGTTTACGTAAGCGCCTTATATCAGATTGGCACTCAAAGGGAATTGCCAAAGGGTTCCTAGCCACTTGGAAGTGAGGGGAAATGAGGCCGTGGATGATCTGGCCAGGCGCGGTTCATCAAGGTCATTGGAATTGGCCCTGCTTTTGGCATTACCAAATCATAAATTAAAAAGTCTGTCAATGAATGGATACATAAACAGTTCAAAGTGTGGTGACAAAAATCACCGGGGCAAGAACAGGCCAAACAGGTTCTAAAGGAACAGAGCGGCTTTGCAATGATATACGGGTATATGCTCTTCTGGATATATCCTAAATTTTGTGAAAATTTTTACGATTGCTGCTTCTGAGATTTTAAGTTTTATCCTAAAAACAAATGTAGTGTAGCATGTTATTCTTTTGTTGTCAATTGAAGGGCTAATACTATATATGTTTCGAGGTGACGTAAGTTTTGATCGCGGTCAGTTATTGTATAAAAAATAGAATATTATACGCCTGAAGAAAAACTGTTTATTATAAAACAATTTTACGGTGGCAATTCAGCAGAAGTTACACAGGCTATATTTGCAGTAAATTATCCCGAAAGCTTAATTTTCAACGCGAGTACTATTCGTAATAGAGTCCGACGTTTTTGAAACAACGTTTATATTAATAAGTAACGAAAATAAAAAGGTCTTAGCGAAAAACGTCAGTGATATCGAAATTCAAGTTTGCGCAATAGTGGAATAAAGTCCTAGTATGACAAGTAAACAAATTGTTTGCGGATTTAATAATAGTGCAAAAGTTTTAAACCTTTTACATAAGAATAATTATCGATCGTACAAAATTAGCACATCCCAAGAACTTTTACACGACGATTATTACTGTCGCTTGGAATTTTATGAATGAATGATTAATAAATATCTCGAAGATGAATAATATATTATTTATCGACGAATAAGTACTTTATTTAGTATTGTTAGGTTTTTTTATAATCTATGTTAGTTATTTTATTGTATTATTGACTTTTAAAACTGCTTTTCATTCTTTTTTTTGATGTTTTTTTATGAGCTCTGTCACTGAAATTTATAGTTTTCATTATCTGCTTCGTTATAAAAATAAGTATGAATAGAAAAGAAGCATTAAGAGATTTTAATTATCGAATATGTATTGCAGTATTATTTATTTCCCTTTTCACTAATACAAATGCAATATTTTTTTATAAATATTATTTTATAATAATTCCGATAACAGTAGTCGAGCAATGTGGAATATTGTTGCAGAATTAACAGGTAACCAGAAACCCTCTCACAATATTGAAATATATAATAATGGGGAATTGTTGACGAATCCCTATATGATAGCTTCTAAATTTAATGACTTTTTTGTTAATGCGCCAGCTATGGTTGTCAATAATCTACAACGGAACAGTAACAATATCTCGTATAAACATAAACAGCTCTATAACGCTCATTCTTTGTATTTACAGCCTTTTGTGGAAGAGGAGTTACTTGGCGTATTGATGAATAATTTAAAAAACAAAAATCAATCAGGTCCGGACGAAATACCTGTTTTTATTATCAGAAAAGTCTTACATATTATTATTAAACCACTAACTTTCTTAATTAACTTGTCATTTACAACAGGGATTTTCCCTGATCAACTAAAAGCAGGTAGGGTTATACCAATTTTTAAAAAGGGTGATCATAGTTTATTAGAAAATTACAGACCCATTACTGTTTCAAATTCGTTTTCAAAGATTTTTGAATATGCTTTTTTGAATCGTTTATTAAATTTTATAACTACATTTAAAATTCTTGATCCTAATCAACATGGTTTTCGTCAGAACAGGTCTGCATCAACAGCTATGCATGCTTTTTTTGATCTGATTATAGAGAAACTTGAGGCGGGTCAGTGCCCTGCTGCGGTCTTTTGTGACTTAAGCAGGGCTTTTGATTGCGTCAACCATTCAGTTTTGCTTTCGAAGTTGTATAATTATGGGATTAGAGGTTTGGCCTTGGAGTGGTTAAAATCTTACCTTTTTGAACGCAATCAGACCGTTTCATTGTCATATCTTAATAATAATGTACGCGTAAATATTAATTCAGAACCGTTAGGGGTTCGTATGGGGGTTCCTCAGGGCTCCATATTGGGCCCTGTACTCTTTTTACTTTATGTTGCTGATTTTGATCTGTGTTCTGATAGTATTCAGCATATTGCTTACGCTGATGATTTTTCATTAATAGTCAATAGTAATAAAGATAATGCTGAGAAGGTTTGTAGAGACGCAATAATTGAGACCATTAATTTTTTCAGTTGTCACGATTTATCTTTTAATACTGCTAAAACAAGCATTCTGCAATTTCATAATTGGCAAAATGATGTTAAGCCTATGTCATTGTCTGTTGGCGCTGATGTCCTGAATAGTAATGATGACTGTAAGTTTTTGGGTATTCATTTTGATAACAACTTAAATTGGAAACTTCACTGTAACAAATTAATCTCGAAACTTTGCTCCGTAACTTATTTGATTAAGAATTTGAGACATAATTTAGAAAAATATCAACTACTTGCTGTCTACTATGCGCATGTTGAGTCGCATCTGCGCTATGGCATTTGCTTGTGGGGCAACTCTACACTTGCTAGGAGCGTCTTTATTTCTCAGAAACGAATACTTAGAAGAATGGCTGGAGTTAGTGATGCACACTCTTGCAGATTATTGTTTAGAGAATACAAAATTTTACCTCTTACCTGTTTATATATACTGAATTATGCGTCTATATTTACAAACACAAAATGAATTTCCTTTGAACTCGGACATACATAATAGTAACACCAGAAATAGAAACAAATTTCATCTTCCTATAGTAAAGTATAAAGTAGGCGCTAAGGCTCCAAGTCATTTAGATGTATATATTTATAATAGACTGCCTTTGAATTTGCAACTTTCGAGGAATGTTAGCTTTTTCAAATCTGAACTTAGGAGACTGTTACTCTAGAAGTACTTCTACACATGGACGAATTTTTCGTTATATACACTTGAATGTTTGTTTGTCTTTTGCAAGTCTTTCGTTATATGTATTGCTATGATATCTAAGGTATGGAATCTATTTTAAAGGCATTCACAAAAAGGTTCTAAACTAAATTATCTAGTAATTCAAAAGTGAGGCGTGTACTCAGTTGCCTACTCTACAGGCGAATTATGAATTTGTTAAAGATAGTTATTTAAAATGAATAATATTAGCATTAGGTGCTAAATATTGCTTTATTATAATGTAAACTTTATTTTATATGTTAATTCAAACTGACCTGGTATCTTTTTTATGTTTGTTTATTTTTGCTCGGAGATTTTTCAGTCTTCGGGGTGTTTTTATTTTAAACGTTTGGCGTATTCCCCTCAAACTATAGAAAATAACGGTATTTTAATGTCGCTTTATCTTTCAAAATTCAGGTTGGTCGACCTGTGTGATAACAATCGAAGGCTGTTGACCGTTGAATATGATTTGAATTCTCATTCTGTTGGTGGCTACTAGACACGACGGTTGTCTTAATCTTCCTATAACGTTTTTTGCCACAATTTTAAAAAAAAATTCAAAGTTCCATGAAGTATTACCTAAAAAAAAATATCGATACAACTCCTGTTTATGTAATCTTTGTCGAATACCTGAAATTTGCCAAGAATATCCTATAAAAATATCCTACGAAGATCTCACGACCAGATTTGCCTTTCCATGCCATTGACCGAGACCGGGGGCCCGTTCCTTTAGAAACTGCAGTCCAGTGCCAGAGATTGCCAAGCGTCGTGTCCTTTTCAAGTTAGATTCGCCTCACCTAAAATAGAACGGAATTAATTCAGTTCCCTTTCAATTTTAATCAGAAACTTATATATTTTTGTGTAATTTATTTCACCATACGATAATTTGGGGTTAGTTTATAAGAACCGCCATTTAGTTTAGTAGTTTAGTAATTTTTATATGTAAAGGTTGTATAAAAGTATCACCGAGTTTGAGCTCTGGTAAAATAGCTATCTTTAACAAATAATGATAATCATAGAATATCGTTTGCTTTAAAAATTTAGTATTTGCCGTTTACGGGTAGATGGCGCCGTTATTTATTTGAATTTTAATTTATTATATGACGTTTCCATAACCTCATTAGTTTTAAAAATGCCAGGAGAGTTTGAAGACGTGTTTTTGTATTAAAGTTTGTCTTATATAGTATTTTATGATTCCAATTAACGTACCTTGTGATCATAGAGTTTCAATTGATAAGGAAACATAGCATTTGGGTAAATAATTAAAGATTTAAGCTTGTTTTGGTTTGAAACGTTTCTTTTATTTGTACAGTAAGTGTTTCACATCGATTTTCGATATTTACTTATTTCAAATTTTAATAAACCGAGAAGGGGCTTTGAGGGTGCGCCCGTTAGGTGAGAAAATTGCCTATTCGTTAATAAGCGTCCGGAGTACGATTCTGACAGACGATCTGGTCCCCTTTGAAGCGTCCCGTGCCACCTAGCAGGCAGGAAGTCACTTTCCACAGTTTTCTTTCACTTACTTAGAGAGGTCGCTGGGTGTATTGAAACCACTAATTTAATTAATTTGATTTTTATTGAAAAAAAAAAGAAAAAAAAAAATAAAGTCGTAAACGGACAAGCTAAATAAAAATAATATAAATTTGAATATAATATTAAATTAGCATTGAACTAAAAAAAATTAAATTTAGAAATCCCGGGCATTGTGTTCTGAAAAACAGAGCAATATATATATATATTTTAACAATAAAGATATTATTATTATTATTAATATTGGATTTAATATTAATTTTACAAACTTTATAAATAAAGCGAGAAAACGAATTTTATGCTCAATTTAATTCGGTTGAACTATAACAATTCGCCTAACGTTAATAAATCTGTTCCGCGGCTTTGTGCGTAGCTACACCTACAGTTGAAGTCCTTCCCATTTCCAGTCCCCCAGAATGCAATCGACAGCTCGCAACTTTTCACCCGGTATATACAGAAAATTTAACTTTCCTAATATTGATAGTTTTCGCGCTAAATTTCATTGACACGCTAATGGGCTAACCGGTATAAAGTATGGACTACGGCGCCGGCGGAGAGGTATTTTGTAAGTAATGTTTCTCATTCTTGAAGTGTATAATCACATCGCTTGTTTCTCGTTGAACACAATGAACTTTAAGAACTTAAAAAACATGTATCGTATAGGAGCTTAGTCCCCTGATTTGATGTTTTCTGTTTCAGAACTGCTATGGACGGCACCGGAACTGTTACGTCACAGCAGTTTGAGGAAAAAGGGCACTCAACCGGGCGACGTGTATTCCTTCGGAATTATTCTACAAGAAGTCGTCGTAAGGGGTGAACCCTTTTGTATGCTGGCTCTGACACCAGAAGGTAAGCAGTCAACCAATCGATGCCGTCTTCGCGACGAGACGCGTGGAGCTCTCGCCGTACATTGTTTTCCCTGTTTGTTTTCTTTTTTTATATTTGTCCTGATAACATTTCCGTCAGTCGGGGGGAATAGCTTTAGGGATAAAAATTGCCGGTCCGATCAAAGGAGAAAAAAGAGAAGTGTTCTCTCTAAACAAAAAAAAAATGTATTTTGAGGTTCGTGTTTCTGACATCCCTTACCGTTGAACCTTTTAAATTTACGTCTGTGTTGTTGTCGTACCGACCGAAGTATAAAGCGAATTTCTCGGAACGCAAATCTAATAACTTCATGTTTCGCTGTAATGTGACCTGGCATAGGTAGATTATGAAAGTCATATTATGTTTTGTAGAAAATTGTATGAAAGTGTTTGTGAAGTTGTATTATGTATATTGTATTATACGCAAAAGAAATTTCCGGTGGAAATGAGAGAAAGTTGAAAGCCTCAGAGGATTATATTTCCTTGCAAATTTATGTAATATGAATAACGTTATAAATGTGAACGTAAGTAGATGGGTAAACAAATAATTAATTTAGAAGAACTCGAAAATACAAAATAAAAAAATTACATCTCCTTTGCGGAGTATTGTGTAACGCTATTTATACCTTGTCTGAAAATTAGGAGGACCAGCGGAAGTAGACCCGTTTACACAGCAAAATTTTATTAACGTGAGATACTTATAAAGAAAAATGATGTAAATAGCGGCAAATTAAATTTATAACCAACCCAGAATTTTTTTTCATACAGCTTTGACAGATGCCAAGTAATTAACCTTATAAAACAACTTGTAAGGATTAAAATACTTGTTAAACGATGATTTTTGTAGTTTAAAATAATTACTTCGGTACTGATTATTTTCATATTTAAAAGTGAACTATATTTGTGTGTACCGTAGTGCCTACATTAATAATTAATTCATCACTATTTGGCAAAAATCTGTATCATTAAAATAGATAATAAATACGTTTTGTAGAATGCCTTAAGGGCCGGTTGTACCAATCAAGTTCAAGGACGTGATCTTCGTTCTAGAGAAAATTATTCCTTGTACCAACAGAATTGATCGGCGTTCAAGCGCTTCGTTTTGGTTCAAGCTGAACTCCAAATTTTGGCCGTTCAAGGCAGTTCAAGCTGTAGAACTGCCATTTTTCATTTCTTTCTCGTATCTTTTTAATCAGATATTTGATGCTCTTACCAAGTTATAGAATGGACTTGTTCAATGACTTTAGTGAAGAAGAACAAGATTTTCTGGAAATGTACGAAATTTGTCTAAATACAAAAAGAAAAGACAAAATTATAGGGAACGCAAAAATTATTTTGAAAAATAATAATATCTATTTATTGGGATCATACAAAAATACATTTTATATTTCCCAAAAAGACCAAATCATCATAATAGTGCTCTTCCTCTGGCCTTGAACTACGACCAAATTTAGTTGGTTTTAGCCAAAAGTATAGCCTTTGATTTGACACATGTTTAATTTATCCTTCACTTCTTTTATATAATGTTGGTCTTCAACTACATCCTCTTTTTTGATAACAAGTTACCATCACTTTTATATCTAATTCTTACCTGATTTTAGTGATGAAAGCAATAAAAACAATTATTATTCACTTATATAATTAAAATTGAAATAGATTTTAATAATAGATAAGCTTCTCAACCTCTAGTCACTTACGACTGTCAATTAGCTGTCAAAATGACAGCATACGATAGATTTCACTACCAACAACAGGAAAGTTACCAGGATCAATTGAACTTTAGTCTACTACGCATGGCACAACGCTTTTTCGCTGGAACAGCGTTCACCGGTGATCGGTGGTTCAGTTGAACAGTCTGTTGAACTGCTTATGGTACAACCCGCCCTTAATTTATTACAGTGTGGACATAGGAGAAACCACGTCCACTTGCCGCCATTAAAATTCCAAATATGCTATAGTTCAATACCTATGTAATAGGTACAGATATAAAAATACGTAATCGTAAATAATAAAGTTTATACTTTAAAAAAATAATAGAAATAAGTATTTTTATTAACATCAATTAGCGTTTATAAAAAAAACAGTTTTGATTCATAAGAAAAACGTACTCACCTTATTATTTTATGAAAAACTATTACAAAAATTACCAGTTTATCGATAAAAATAACGATTAGTGAAAGGCACGTGATATAATCACGATTGAATTACTTTCAAGCACAACTAACGGTAATAAACGCAATTTTAGACGCTTTAAATACAGGGATGGATGATAAACGACATCTAAAACGTGAAATGTTTGGAATCTTAATGGCGGATTTTACCACTCGACGAGTTAAGCCAATCAACAACGACACCACTTTTGGCCACATTCTAATAAATAAAGTCACTCTAAAATTTTGTCGGTCAGTAACCATATAACGTTAGTCCTGTTAAACTGAAAATTACGAGCGGGAAATTTGATCTACTTACAACCTTTCAATTTTTTTTGCAATGTGCATATAAAGGTGGAAGCAAAGACGACTAATCGAACGTCTTCACTTACATTTACTAGAGCGCTGTCCTTATACAAATATGTTTATCTGCTTGACACATTTTTAAGCTTTTTTTCCTTTTTTTATATCCATATGAGAATGCTTACCTAAAGCACTAGATAGTAGGGGACAATTAAACAAACGTAAAGAGGTTTTAGTTTTTATAACAGAAACAAATAAATCTACAAACCAAATTACTTAATTACGCTACAATGAGAATAACAATTGTTAATTTTCTCTATTCATGAATTGTCAACAACTGTGGTTAGTTTCCCTACATGGTAACCTTTCACAGTATAAACCTTATCTAGTAGTTTCACTAATGTAAGTGTCGGCGCTTTTGATGTTTTGTCTATCAATTTAAGGAAATTTGCGATGGCGTTTGGCGGCTATATTTGCAACTAATAATTGCAAAGTGGGTACGAAAATAACCTATATACTCAAACAGACTGACAATTGACAGAAAATCGCACAACATCATTGTCACTCCTATAACAAAATGACAGAATGAAACGGCTTCGTAGGTTAGATTTTTGCTTGTAAACAAATTCATATATTTTAGTTACAATTTCACCCACCTATGCGACACCGCAGATTTCCTTGGGCGCCATGTTCGAAACCCATGTTACCGGCGATGTGAAACTACTGGATATACATATATACTGTGCCTTAGTCATCATGGTTCGATTGTCAGCTTTCTGTAGGCGACGCGCGACGGCGATTTTAGCGCCAAAGAGACAGTCCTATGAACTAACAAAGTGACGTGACGGACGTGACTACGGTTTGCTATATGATATTAAAGGTCAGACCGCACTACTAAGACCGCACACTGCGCTGCAGCGGAGCGACGCGACAAAATATTGTTTATATGCATTCTGGAACAGAATCTACTACGCGGCAGCAGAACTGCGCAGCACTACACTAAACGACACAATTGATTTGCGTAGCTCGCGCAGTGTGTCGCGTCGCTCCGCTGCAGTGCAATGTCGACTAGTGCGATCTTACCTTTATAGGTACCTACCTGGTCATTACTTTCTAAATTAAGAGGAGGCCCTTAAAAGGCGTGAATCAATGATGGCGCGGCCGGTAAAATTTACAAACAATATAACCCACGCCGAGTAGATATACAGGCCTTTAAGGCATTTTAGAAGGAGTGGCAGAAGGTAGTGTGTTGGGGTACTGCACTCAGTGCGTACGGGATATTGATGCGTAGAGGTGTAGATGTTATGCCTATCCGCCGTTGCGGCTAGTGTTCTTGAGGTAACCCCCACTCAATGTCTCGGGTCTTGTATCTAGTCGGCGTTGACATAACTCAGTCGTAACTTATTGGAATATATCTAAATCTATACGGACGATTGTAGATATGTTGTTCTAGGTAATAAAAGATTTTGGGGTTTTAATTTTTTTAATAAAGCCTACAAACCGATATGTAAGTGCGGAAAAATGTCTTTAAAAAAATTTAAATTGATTAAAAATCAATTAAATTATTTTTGGAGATCAGTAGGAATCTGTAACCACCATGTTCAGCTTTAAGGTCAGACCGCTCTAAGCGACACTGCACTACAGTGGAGCGACACGACAATCTATGGGCAAATGGGAGTAATTTACCCCTTCCCCCTCCCATAAGTCAGCGAAACATAGTTGTAAATTAAAATCTTACACTTAAAAACAAGAAACATCGTTCTCCTGTTGTGTAATTACCCCTCCCGTGATGACACTATTCAAACCCTTTTTTTAGTTAAAATAAAAATACCATTATTTTTTGGAAATTACAAATCTCTTCAAAATACTGGTTTGATGATTCTCTTTTATCTTTTATACAAAATAAACTACGTGCCAAAAAATTGCAACACCTTGAGAGACCGGAATACAATTTTTCAAAATGTCTTTTTACCAGAAGTGACTTTTTCGTTACAAATTACACACATAGTAGTTTGATTCTTTTCAATCATACCATATTTATCAAATCATTATGTTGGCCATGATTTGGAACTTTTATCGTTTGTAGTAGAGAAGTATGTCGTCAGTTATAATTTTCAAATATTTTGAAGTCATAATTTTGCGTTTTTTCTCCTATTACTGAAATAGTTCCAGTTTTCTAGTAGTCAATCTAAGGTTTATGATATAAAATTTTCCATATTAGAAAATTTTAAAAACAAATATCCTTTAACTTATTGACGTAAATTTTGCTTCTATTTAATTATTATTTAAAGTAATTTATTTAGTCATGAATTTAATATCTTGGCAGCAGATTTCTGGCGATTACACGGACCATAACCTATTTCTCATTAAACCGGATGGGAATTTGATCGCGAACATATTGGCTCTCTCGACGCCGGCCGGCCGCCTGAAATATGACGTGCCGGTTTATATTAAGGCGCAATTTTCTTCCGAAAATTTTTATGAATTTCCCATCTCGCCCCCTGATATTTATCGTCCGCTCTTCAGGTTTGACGCGGAATCGCTAATTTTGATCGCCCGAAAAGAGAGAAAAAAAATCCGAAATGTCCGACTACTTAGCTTCTATAATGCCCCGCGGCTATCCAATTATCCCATTTCGACTTCAAAGTGTCGATCCGTTAACTCAATTTCCTCCAGACTTTCATCTCGATAATTGCAGGTTCTTCCTCCCGCTTTACCGTTGGGTTATTGATTTTTTTTCAGCTCACTAACATTCAGGTCGGATCGTATTCGTTTCGTCATCTCCTCTTCGTTTTCCACTTGCCTCTTATACTTTTTATGTAGACGTCTTTTTGCTATCGAGACGGGTGGAGAGATGAAGGGTGCATAAGCAGATTATCTTTATATCAGGAGCTTCCAATACCTCCGTCTTTATTTGATCTGGCATTCAGTAATGTTTGGTCGGTCTAGATATGCCAGAATTATAATATATGTATGAGCAGTGAATCCATGGATTTCGACAAAAAGATTGTAGACGCTTTAGGATTTGTAAAAAGTTTAATTTAGTTCAGGTACGTAACTAAATAAAAGCAGCTGAATAGGAAAAAGGAATATGCTTTGATAAAAAAAAGATACCTAATATTCGTATCTTCAGTTTATTTCACTTGCTCCGTGAAAACCATATTCCATACAATGTATTTCGAAGCGTAGAAGTATTATGCCTTGTAATACCCAGATTTACTTAAATACCCTGAAGCAGAGTTCCTTTCTCCAAAAGGGCACTACCTCCCCAAGCAAACATGGAAAAAAAAGTCGAGAGTAATTGAATTATAGCAGTAAACATACAACTTGGGAGTTATTGGTGTGTTTAGTTGAAGTTTAAAGAGATATGTTGAAGAAAACAAAACAACAACACAAAAAAAAAAAAAACGTTTTGCCTTTCGGCAAGCGAAAGTACTTTCATTAATTAAGCACGATGTTCAGAGTTGTGGAGGATAATATCTGTATAAAAAAGTTCATCCAAATAATCAAAATCCCAAGTGGAATGACAGAAATCATTGCGCTAGGCGCTATTAAAAATAAAAGAGCTTTGCTATATATGAGTAAATTTTTTTATGGATTTGTGGTTTTACAATTATTATAAAAAAATATATACGTATTCTTAAAGCAGTAATTAATGAATCGAAGACAAGGATCTACAGTGAACGTTTATATTCATCTAATAATTTATCGAGTGAAGCCATGGAAAGTAGTACGTTTTTCCAAAACAATACAATAGTAGATGAGCCGAGGATTGTTGTACATTTCAATAATTTCTTTTCAACCGTAGCTATAATTTAACTAGTTGTATTACTTCAAATACGGATCCAATGTTTGTTTTTTAGAATTTAATCATGATAAGTCATTTTAATTTTTACCAATACAAACTCACAAAATCACTTCTATAATGTGCAATATTAAAAATAAGAATTCTAAGGGTTACGATGATATCTCCGCACAAATTTTACTTTCTTACCACCTTTGTCCAGAAATTATTTAGTAGATTAAATTCCTAAAACCTTTCATTAAAAAAAATGTCTTTCCTTCCTGTTTGAAGCTGGCTAAAACAACTCCCATTCATAAAGGTGGGAAAAAAATTTCGCGCTATTGTCACGAGCCGCCACTGGATCATTCATACGAAATCATTCGATTATGGAGATCATTCGATTATGCCCACCTCTACCTACTAACGCGCATGTTTCCTCTATACCAGGGTACAAAACAAAGATAAGGTTATAGGCACAGCAAGGAGGTCTGCGTTCCGAGCGAACACATGCACATACGGGTGTCGGTAGAAAGTTACCTTGTGCGCCCGTAAATTGCGCGTGGAATATTTCAATGCACAGCGATGACGCATATATACCTAACTTGTTTGTTCGACATGAACCACAACGCAGCTGTGTTTTCGCAATATTCTACACATTGGCGGCGTCTTACATGCAGCTGTTTATTTATATTTGTGCAGCACTCAAATATCTCCGTTCAGGCTTTCATTGAAAAGTAAGAATTGCTAAAATTATTTATATTTTGAATACGTTTTAAGCACTTCATACCTTTAAATAGATAATAGTGACATTTTCTTTATTTCTTGTATTTTATTAAAAAAAAAAGATAAAACAAGCAGGAATAAAGAGTCACTAACTATTTAAAATAATAAAACAAACACTAAGTCATTTATCATCGATTAGAAATAATTTACGTATTATTAATATCAAAACATTGTAATTTGCCACAACAATACATTTGAAAGTGATGGTAAGTTTGTTATATCTAGCGGAACGTTAAATTTAAACGATTATCAAAAAAAAATTAAATCTTAATAAATCCAATCAACACCCTTACCTCAAGACTTCTATTCAAAATATTGGTGCAACTAGGCCAAAAACAGGGGAAGCTCTTTTCACTAAATTATGTTAATTATTGTTACTTTTTATTGTAATTTAATAAGTTTTTAAAATTTGTAATCACATAATACTTTCTAGATTTTCCTTTGTAAATATGAAGTTCTCTCACATGTGAATACAGAACCTTACATAATGTTCTTTACTGACTTCGCAAAACTATGTAGGTACATATTGCTGTGAACTGATGGTCCAAGCATATAAGTAAAGAGAAATTAAAAATGACAAAATTAAATTAGCTAGCTCAGCAAAAATGAATTTAAAAGGGCGCCAGAGATTCTTAAATCTCAGAGAAACTTTTTTAAAAAGTAATAGTGGGTGTTTTGAAAATTGACTTTTTTTAAAATCCCCAAAAATTGAAATGGCTGATTCAGAAATAAAAGAACTATTTAAAATAATATTTACAATCATTAAATTTATTGTAAAAAAAAAAAAAACATTTAATACAAATTATAGGGAAAATTAAAACCTTGAATATAAGATTCTGGCATAAAACAAACCTGCATAAGATTCTACAATTTAAAAAGGACAATGCAAATCCTTTAGCAAACAAAATGGTGAATTCGTTCTAGAAGGACTTTCAATACCACAAAAAAAATAATCCACGTGGTTTCAAAAATTCAAAGCAAACTAAAAATTTAATTCAAATGACGTAAAGAAACAAGCAAAATCAAAAATGAAATTTAAAACAAGCTCACAGCTTCACTTCACCTACCCCGAGGTGATAAAATAAAATTAATTATGACTACAAAAAAAACGGAAAATTTAAACTCTAAACGCGCTTACTTCTAAAACGAATATAATTAAAAAGCCTTACATGTATGTGCACACCTATCTAATACAATTTAACTAAAGAATTACAAGATAGACGATTTTAAATACAAACAACGAACTACATCTTAAACTGAAAAGGATTACCATAAACGGTAACCAAAAACTAAACACAACAATACGCGGGCTCGTCTATCTGAAAACTCCTTGGGCCTCTAGGTTAACACTCTCATATATGTGAAATTTACATTTACGTGCGATGGACGCACAGCGCAACGCAAAGAAAAAACTAACAAATAAACTATACAATACAGGAGTACGCAAAATGTACAAATAAATGAAATTCAATATACACAACTGTCCAAATAAAATGATACTAACAATTAAAACAAAACTTGTGGAAACTCTATCATTGTTTTGACAAGGCTGATTAGGAATAAATAAAAATACACATTTAAATTTCCGAAACCCGGGGTGCCAGTCCACAGCAATATGTATGCAGATACATATGCAAGTTTCTAGGCATAGACTGCGTGTAAGCAACGCCACTGAGTTTTCCGCTTCCTCGCTTCTCCGAACGCGTTTGTCCGTGCTTTAGTTATAGGTAATTTTACAATTAAAGGAGGAAGGTAAACAGAACGTCAATTGCACTTGCTGGCTTCATAAACATGTGCACTGACATACGGATGGTGACATCCATGTAATAATCTTAGGTGTAAACTTATCGGCGAAATAACCTATCGATGCAGGTTTTAGAGCGGAGAATTTGAAGTTACTTCTGGTAATTTAAGAACATACTATTCCATAAGTCGTTTTTGTAGCTCTATATTATATTAAAATGGTAACGTTTCAGATCTGGCAATCGACTGTTGACTTGATCAGCTAATATCGTTCATTCTTGTCCTTTTTCACCTAAATATGAAGTCATTTGCTAAAGCCCAACTACTTAATGACAAAAACGAAAGGGATCCAAGAGGAACAAACAAAAATATATCATCTTTGTATATTACGCAGCTTTTGCACTACGTCTATAGACACAAAGAGGGTTATTACTTCGCTCAAGGATATAGCGGTGAAAAAGAAAAACTCCATCACGTTATTCTGAACGCGTGTGTACATGCGAGGTCGTTGATGAAAGAAGCGAAACTGACGCGGCAAGCCCTCCATAGTGAAAGGTTGAATGTAAATGCAGCGACGAAATAATTAATATTGATTTATAAAACTTATAGAAGTGACAGGATCAATCTGGGTATATTTTCTCTAATAATTGCTTTCATAATATAATACCTTCTATTCCTGCCATTGATCAAGAAGTACAAATCCATTAATCTGAAAAAAAGTACTTGTCTTTCCTTTTCTCGGACTAGTAATCTAGGGGATTCGTTGGGTTCAGATTACATCCTCAGTAGCCATAAATGCATTAGCTAAATGAAAGCGAATATTTCCATTTAGTTAATCAGAAGTTCGAAGGGTCTTGTCTTGGTTATTTGAATATATATTTGATTGATGAATCCGTAAAGCTTTCTGTAGTTGACAAAATATTTATTCAATCTCATTTTGCGGATTCATAAATGTGAAAATCTGTAGCAATATCTTTTTAATACGATTACTCATTATTAATTCTATGTTAAATATGTGGGTTGCGATAGCTCAAATTTTGTTTTGAAAGCATATTTAATATAAACTCTTGTCTTGGATTAGATGTACTTATTTATAATTAATTACATTTCTAAGAATAATGGTCTCTTTCGATTTGGCAAACTGAAATTAATACGATCAGTTAAAATACTACCAAACATAGCGATGATAAAAATACACAAATGATGAAATAAAGTTGCAAAAAAGTAGCAAACCATGGATTCGTTTGTACCTTCATTGAAAAGAAAATGAGAATGGCATACTAAAGAAGATTAGGAAACCTGCAGTGGCGTCTCGTGAGTTGTGAAAAGGGGTGGGCACAAAACAAAAATAGATAAATAAATTAAATTCGAAAGTGTCATTCCTAATTCTTCCATTAATATGCTATAGGATCAAATAGTTTTGGCTACTAGTTTCTACATATGGTAGTAATTGTCTTCTTTAGGCCTCAGCATGATTGCATAATAGTCAACGGATTAAAAAACTTGTCCCCCGTTCTTGCTGTTCTACAGCTGGCCTTCCAATCCCATTTCTTTCAGAAAGTATAGGATATCAGAGGGCCCCAGGTTAGGTAAGTCTCCCGCTTCGATTTCACGTGCTCCCAGGTGCAACGCCCTTGAATTGCACAGTGCTACGCAATTCTGCTCCAGTCGTTTTGCTTCTCCCTTTGTTCCTTCTTTGTGAGGTACTCTCACTTTGGAAGTGGAAGACTTCTTATGGAGATCCTGCTTCAATTCCTGTTTATTAGCGGTTTCGTCTCGCTAATAAACGTCCTTTCTCCATGGTTGATCTCACGAGTAGCTAGGGAAGAAAAGATACACCTTCACAGAGCCCCGCATGCAGAGGTAAGGCTAAATACAATGGGTTGTGCTAGGTGCCCCAAGGTTGGACTAGTAGACTGGCTTTCTATCCAGCCACGCATCCCATCAGCCTAGTCCGCCACCATAGGATTTAGGTTTTTGTTGAGGTTGTCTCCTCTCGGTCCGTGCAGTTAAGCCAAGACCCCCCATCCCTTTCGGGACCTGATTTAACAGTTGGGCTTTCGATAGCCGAAAGCAACAACTGGCATCGTTGTAGAAACCTATGCAAGCCCTTACCCACGACACGACAGCTCAGGTAAGGGGGGAGTGGTTCACGGCAACGGTCTTCATATTCACCCTGCTCCGGTTTTAAGCAGAGAGGACGAACTTATAGCCGCCACTAACCATCTCGTCTTGAGGGAACCCTGACAAGGTGGCCTTTCCCCTATCCACCACCTCGGGGACGCGCCTAGTAGGTACTCCCAACCCCCAGGATGCTGCTCCACGTAAATTCACTAATATTTACTAATTCAATATTTGTAAAAAGATGCATTTTCAATCAAACATTAGTTTATCTAGAAAGGATTAATTTGTGACAGATGTAAAATGACAACTACGAAAGTGATTTTTTTATTCAAAGATTGCGCTGTGGTTCAATTTCATCTTATATCTGTACTGAATAGTTTTCGCACATTAATTTATTATTAAAAAAATGTTTATTTAAGTGTCCTCAACCATTTCTGAAAATTGGGGATAGTTATTCTGTGACACACTGTATATTATAGTTGGCGCCTTTTACACCGTCTACTTTCTACACTTCAAACTAGTGTTTCTGTAATTATTACTTCAACTGGCCTGATTACTTTGTGTAATATTTGGTCAAGATGCTTATCATTATCGTTTTGTTAAACAACGTAATAAACAGGAAAGAGACGAATTTGTTTGGAATACTTTCAGGGGTAGGCTTTTTAAAGTTTTACAACTTTTAACTACTAAAGCCATTTCAGTAATTACTGCCAACTATGACAGGGTAAATTAGTTCTATGCGAAACGAAGGAACAAGATGTTCAATTAATGAAGATATGCACACTTTAGCAGCGCAATTAATAAAAGCGACGTCTCATTAATAATAATTGAGGTAATTTATCATAGTCGGCGTGAGTTACGGGCTGTTGGATATGCCACAAATGAATTGCTAAATCGAACGTGTTCGTAATGGGACGATACAGCAGTGATTTACTTCACGCTGAATCTAATTTTTATTATATTCCTTTTTTTTTTTTCGAGTAAATTTGTGCATTTTCTCAGAGTATCATCCAAGATTAAGGAACAGCACACCCGAGATCACTTTATATTTAAATTTGAATATCACGTCAATAAAATCTACATGTTAACTATATAATTAACATTTAACAATAACCTCAGGGACGGAAACCAAACTAACAGACGCGACACATACCTCACAACATGTGCATAGGTACTACGTGACAGACTTTAGTGCATATTTATTACATTCGTGCAGTGAACTAAGAAGTGGGCAAACATAGAGTGGAAGCGGCTCCAAGCCGCTTAATTGCTTACTTTAAAACCAGGGTGTTGGGGTAACTTCCGTCAATATTCCGGTAATATTTTAACAGTAAACAGTTTGCCAACTCCCTTAATATATTCCATTAAGATTAATCTCCCCTTTCTTGAATATATGTGCATAGCTTAGGAGTAATGGGACACTTCGTTGTTTCGATTAAAGCAGTAGTAAAGTTTAACAAATTATAGGTTTAAGTTATTTAAGAGATAGTAGACTTACAAATCTGAACCCCATTTATATATTTTATCCTGTCATAAAATTGTAATGATGCGGAAATTTTGAATATGTTTTAAACCTACTTTAAACTCATTAAATGCATTTATTTATTTATTATCGAAAATTGGAAAAGCGTATCGAGAGTAAAGTAAGAAATTTACTTTTAGTCTGCTTAAAATATTCCTAATTGATTAGCTTAATCAATGAAAATGTAAATTTGTAATATTTCTTAGGTATTGAGAGTTGTTATCAAGAATGATGCAAATTTACGTCAAAAATGTACCAAAATAAACAATTTTTTGATGCATTCGACATTTCACAAGATATAGAGAAGTTTTATATACTGCTTGTTCTACTCACACGGTTACAGGCTTAGGTTTTAGAAATATGGGATTTTAATCAGTTGCCAAAGAAGATTAATTTACGTTCTACTTTTAAACGCTTTAGGAGTTGCCTGAAAAAAAAAAAAAACTTTTTTACTGGTGAAACTTTGTTTACGTCTAGTGGCAAAAAAAATATGGATTAATAAGTTGATTTGCCCTATTATTATTGACGCTTTTCTTGGTTAGAAACCATCATATTGGCAAGTAAGCTTGTTTGTACCTGTCTGTTTTTTGTAGTTTCCGTGGTGAAAATTCGGAAAATAATCGTCATTAATTTATTTAAAAGATCTATAGAAACATTACCAAATATTGTTGAAGTTACTGAGAATACGTTTTTTTTTTCATCATGGCCGACTATATTCTTCTATTGAAAAATGCAAATATTTTCTGATATTTCGAAAATTACGGCTTAAATGAAAACTTGTCTATATTCTTATTAACAACAACTTACAACTTATGCTTCTTAAAGAAGTAACAAAAAAAAAACAGCTTTTCGTGATATTTATTAATTTATTAGATATTTAGTTAATCGTACATCTTCTCCAAAGATTGAAAGGCACACTTAAGTGAGCTGGTAAAAACGTTGTCGTATTGGATTGATGTGGAGGACTCATTAGATACTATTCAAAAAAAAATACTTTTTAGGATAAAACTGTGTCCCCACCAAAGCCTGATTCTTTGATTACAGCTCTATTTGTCATTCTAGGAAAAAGTCTTTTATACAAAAGTTTTACAGATTCAGTGCTGGATAACCTAAAAATACTTTTGACTATACAACGTGTTCCGAAAGTAGTAAAACGCATACTTACTTAGCCGATGTATTATTACATTTTTAAATTCTACATAGAAAAATAACATCATTTTGTATAAGCTATTATATATCTATTTGTAATAACAATATTGTTATTTACGCTATTGTAAAAAAATGACCGCGCTGCAAGTTTTCGGTTAGTTTCTATATGCATGTTTTAAATATTCATATTTTAAACACCATAGATACATTCTTAGCTTGAGACAACAGTGAAACTAAAATTAATGTAATTACATACAGGTGTCCACTGTAGTTCTGAACATTTGTTTAACTTTAGCCCAATGTAATTTGATTTTCTCAAATAACTTTATCTTTGCTTATGTTAAATCAACTCTTACACAAAATCCGGTTTAATTCATGTAAGTTCCTTCTCGCAAAGAGTATGCTTTCATACCACTAATGGGATATACGTCAAATTGACATATTCAAAAAAACACTAACTACATAGATTAAATTAAGGTAAAGTAATAACAATTTACTTAGACCACCTAGAAAAACCCAAATAACTTAACCCATTTAAACCTGAAACTATTAATTTTTAATTTTGCTAATAATTATTTCAGGATTTATTTATCTAACATTCTTGAATCTAGAAAAAATACTAAAAAAAATCTGGGAAACCTAGATTGCTCACATGGTGCCGTCCTTTTAAAAGGACGGTAGATTTATAGGATACTAGATGTGAACGCAAACTTTACAAAGAACAGTTTATTAATTTGTAGATCTACTCTGGCGTATGATAATTAAAAAAACAAATTTAGGGTGAAGATCTGTTTTACATTTGCTGCAAGTGAAATTGACTTTATTGTGGCAGAGAGCACATCACAATTGATTTTCTCTATAAATTATAAGATGAGCAATTCCATCGTAACGAGAATGTTCATGATTTAGAAGATTTAGATGGTCCCCGTTTTGTGGTTCTTTTGTGTTTCCAGTAGCTCAGTGGCGATGGGGGGGCGGGTTTTATTTTATTTTTTGTAATTTTGCAGTGGAAAAAAACAATATTATGTTAAAAAAGTTTATTTTAAAAATCCTACTATTTCGTCTTGAATCTCAAAGAGTAAAATGTGTATTTCACAGTGTAACAGTAAGGACATAATTGTTGGCACCTCTGATGTTTTGTGGACACGCTTTCGTGACCTACAAATACAAAGTGAACTTAGGGGCATCTTCTAGCGATAGGGAAATAAATAATCTTAAGTATTATATTATATGTATACCATAATAGATATTATTTTATTAATGTGATGTTTGCTTTGACGTTGAAATATTTAAAAGAATCATGACTAGTAGTGGAAGTTATAAGCAAATAGCTTTATAAGTTTTTTACAGAGACATAGAAGTTAACTGCATAATGTATTATAAATAAAACAAGAAAAAGGTTTTATTCACTGCTTTAATAATTTAATTTGTTTAATTATACCATTTTACTACTTCTAACAAAATTCTCCGTTCAAATCTTTTTAGGTTTCCAATATCCTAATTGATATGTAATACTTGTTGGTACAAAAAAATCAAAAAACATTCATTGTAAAAATATATTGGCCTTGTCACATTTGTTTTTTAATAATCTATTAAAGCATTTAAATTGCAAGTCTTCGGAATGTATTTTCAGAGTATTCAAGCAGTTTTCCATAAATTTGTTTATATAAATATCCTACTGTTTTACATTTCTCTGTCCACTGTAAGAGCACTATAATACAAAATGGAAAATGAATATATTTGATATAGAAACATATGTAGAGAATTTACCACATTTTATTTATCAGAAAGAAAACAAAACTACATCTTGTTTTTTTAGAATTATTGAAGCATGTTTCCACAGCACAATGTATTGCAGCCTTTGATCACTTTTTATTCATTGTAAGAAGTTATTTTTGCACACTTTAGAGCAAATAAAAGCAAAACTGTATGCTACGATGAAACAATCTAATGTCTTTCGCAATAACTATACACACCACACAGAAATACACACGAACTAGTTATCTAATAAACAGTATACAAAATTAAAAAGATAAAATAATCTGAATAAAACAAATTCCGTTTATATATATTCGATACCACGAAGTCTGTCAACTGTAACTAGTATAATAATAATAAAATCACTAGTATCCCGGTATTTCAATTCAAATGCATAAGAGAAAGTGAATACGCACGCCGCGATGTATTAGGCAAGCGCCCCAAACGTATAATAATAAATCATAATTGAAGGAATTTCCCAAGTATATGTTTACCAGATATTTACGGTCGAAACACGCACCATCTCTTTTCAGAACTATCCATCACTTTCTAAATTGTCACTTTAAACTTTTTCCCAACAATAGTAAGCGAATGGTACTAGTAGCGCCATCTCATGTTCAATGTATTCGACAGAGAGTTGCATTAGAGTGATTTAGTTCGTGTTACGAAAATAGAGGGATGTGTACACCCCCTTAATAACTAGTAGGGAGCGGTATGGTAAATCCTAATACTGGTTTAAAGACGATAAAAATTTCTAGGTATCAAGGTATACTGGGTATTCTATTTAAAATATCAAAGTACGCACGTGTAAAATTCATAAAGTTTGCCCTATCACTGTAAAAAAAGTTGCCTACAATTTTACCGGTAAATTTGCTTCATAAGGTAAAATTTCTACTATTTAGTAAATTTCACATGCTGATGTATTTTTCAAAGATTGTACTGTAAAATTCGTAATATTTATATGAACTGTATATTTACGTACAGTTAAATAACCTAATAGCCAATCACATTGCGGCGTATTCAAGTAAAAATAAATATAAAAGTTTGAGCATCTTAAACTTTTACCCAAATTTAAATACCCAAAAAAATTGTCAATTTTACACTTTTAAGTAAATTTTGATAGTGAACATAAAATTGTACATGTTTTTCCTGTATTTTCCTTTCGAATTTTTATTACATCTTAAACTTACATGAAAAGCTATAAATTAAGACCGAGATATTTTTTCCCCATGTTTAAATATTCTAGAAAAAAAAACATGTAAACAAATTTACATGATTATTGTGGTAAATTCACAACGTTATTACTTGTAATATTCCTAATTTACCATGGCAAAATTACTGTAATTTTTTACAGTGTAGGTACTAGAACATCCTGTAGACTACTTGAAAACGGTGAATGTTGCATTCAATCAGTCAAAGGACTTGTTATTTACTGCTTCCATTTCACTTCTCTAAATTAATGCGTTTTCGAGATACTAGACCTTTTTTGCAACATTGCATTTTTAAACAAATTGAAATATCTCATAAACCGTAAAAATTAAGTGTGTATCTTAAATAAGATTGATCTAGTTTTCAGTGAACACTTCAAAAATGTCATAAAATACAGGGTGTTCCGTTAAGAAAAACAAAACTTGAATGCACTGCTAAGTATTGGAACACCCTGTATATTTCATATTATTTTTAAATTGTAGATCTAGTCCACTTACATATACCCTAATGTACGATATTTTAAAAATTGTTACCATTTGACTACGAGAGACCACGGCGTTATAGCCTGTATTTTTACTATGTATTTGGTGGAAGTGCCGGTTACGTCGAATTTAATAATGTGTAATTTAATATTAAGTTCGTGTTAGGACTAATCATTTCACTTTTATCAATTAATAAACATATTTGAAACCCATTTGATAACCTTGCCGTGATCATCACACCAGCTTACCTACTTAACCATAAGCTAATATTATTCTCCGCAGAGATAATAGAGAAAGTAAAACGACCTCCTCCCTTGATACGGCCCTCAGTTAGCAAGGGCGCCGCACCACCGGAAGCGATAAACATAATGCGGCAATGCTGGGCGGAACAGGCGGACATGCGGCCGGATTTCAACACCGTCCACGACCAATTCAAGAAACTGAATCACGGCAGGAAAGTGAACATCGTCGATACGATGTTCCAGATGCTGGAGAAGTACTCGAACAATCTCGAGGAGCTGATCCGCGAGCGAACGGAACAATTGGACATCGAGAAGAAGAAGACGGAACAATTGCTAAATCGCATGCTGCCGAGGTGAGTGTGTATAGTCGTAGCGGCAAGTACAATATGCACGTGCGGGCACGTTCAAGTTGAAACCTTCCAGATTTAAATCGGTACAGCGAGTAATCGCGGTTTTATTTGTCGGAAGGGAAAAACGATAACTGGAGCAGGCGGATGTTCCAAGTCGTGCACTAGCTCGAGGCAAATGTCTCGGAACTATGGAGCGCTACGACTTTCCGATTTGATGGTATTTGTGTAATACACTCGTGTAAATATGGTACACTTTAAAGGCTTCCTCGTGCGAGTGAGAATAGCTACTGCACAATTTTCTACGAAGCAGAATAATTTTGGCATTCTGTTTCTAATCTTGTTGAAAAGTCGGTATTGTTAAGAATATATAAAATGAATTTTTGGGGAAAATTATTCAATAAGCTAACAATACTTTTACCTTTACAATTTTTACCCGAACGGAGCTCTTTCAAACGTCTATTTTTAATAATCTTTACTAAAGAACTTTAAATTATGCTGTATTTACGTTTATATTTTTAAATTAGGGATTTCCACTTACCTTTTTTACTATAGAAACGGGTAAATTGAAAAAATATAATGTCGGGATTAAATTATGCCTGGCACGAGGAAAAGTATTACAAAAAGATGTGGAAGAAAAAAATTATTTCGCTCTCCAAAATTAGGAAAATGCCATGGATACATACTGCCGTGTACAGACTGAATTAAAAGTGTAAAAGAAAATTAAATATGAAAAATTAAATTAGCTAGCTCAACGGATAAAATTTACAAGGGCGCAAAAGAACAATTAACCTCAGAGTTACCCTCGCGAATTAAAACTTGAATCTAACCACAAAAAGTAAAATGTGAGCGAAAGAAATCTGACTTTCTTAAATACCCCAAAAATTGAAAAGGTTTAAATAAAAATAAAAGAACAGAATTTTGAATGACGTTAATAAACAAACAAGAATTTTTATTATAAAAAAAAAAAATAAAATTTTAATAACAAATTTTTGCAGAAAAAAAAACCGTGAACAGTGGGTTCTGGTATAAATCAAAACTGCAACTGATTCTAAATTACAATAGGACAATGCTAAATCCTATATCAAGCAATAGAATAAGTTGTCCAGGAAGATAATCCAATATCTTTCAAATCAAACCACGTGGTATCAATTTAAAATAAAATAAATTCGTGGACCAAAAATTTACAAAAAATGAAAACCAAAAGCAAGAACAACGGTACTATTCACCCAACCCGAGGTGATTAATAAAATAAAAATGAAACAGCAAATTAGAAAACCAAAAATGAACTCTTTAAAATTATAATGAGAGAAAAAAAACTAAAATCTTATATCTAAATTGTGCACACAACAATATAATAACAATCATTATTAAGCGAGTTCCTTGATGGACAAAATAAAACAATAAACGCGAATTCAAATCTCAAAATCAAATGAAATAACAAAATAGCAGCAAAGATTTAAAAATTACGTCTACTTACGCCGGCATCTACCAAAGAACTGCCTCTTACAACCTCGACCGCTGCGTACAGCGAAACCGCAACAGATCAGTCCGCCAATGAACAAAATCACAAAACAAAATAACATAAACAATACAAGTGAACGCAAAACATTTAAATGAATAAAATTCATTTAAAAGAACTGAACACTTAACTAAATAAATCATACAATCAAATTATTAACAAAATCTTATATAAAAATAAACATTTAGATCTGTGAAAACTCTCCCGAAACATTGACAAAGGTGATCGGAGTAAACACGACTAAATCTAAGCAACTTAAAAAAAAAACTCTCGCGAAAAGAAGGTGTCCGTCCACAGCAATACGTACAACACATCAAGCAATATTGAATTAAATGTAAAAAAACTTGTGGAAAGTAGAAAGTTCTAAATATTTAGTCAAAGTAATACCAAAACATAGAAAGCTGGATGCAGACTCTAATGAAAGATTAAATAAAGCAGAAACAATTTATAATACGAAAAGACAGCATTTTTTGGCATTGTCAACTGTAAACACAGCATTATCTGCGAGATAATGCACCAGGGGGTTCATTTTGACCGCCCTGGTGCCCACGACATTTTTTTTTCTCATCCTCGCAGTTACTTCCAATGTGAAATATGCATAATATTTTTTAATTAAGTTAAAAGAAAACACATTTACCGGTATTTTTACTGCTGTTTCAACTGCTATACACAAAGCATCATCATGAAAAAAATTACTTTGACGTAGACTTAAGGCTGAATTGAGTTGTCAAAATGCAGTGGTACCAATCCATATTTACTGAATGTCCACCTTGGCGTATTGATTATTAAGTTAAATAAGATTTTCTAAATAATTTTCACGCTTAAAAAGCTAAAGCCGCGTCCAGACCGACGCAGTGCTTAGATCTTGGAAAACATTTGTTTGGTGGTACTAATTGATACTAATTGGTACTTTATACTTATATTTACGATTTAATATATAAAAAAAACAAATAATTTTCTGAAATATTTATATTAGCTAAACAAAAATACAATATATTAGAGGTACAAAATGCTAATTCCTGAGAATTTATCCAACACATACGGAAATGTACAAACATAGTATACTTATTTGTTGCAAAATAGTAACTTAATTACAATTTAAAGAAAAAGGGAACAATACTAACTTAAATATAACATTTTAAGAGACAAATGTTACAACGGAGACAATAAAAGGCTTATAGCAAATATTATACTAGTATATATATGGTCGAAGATGGATAGTTCCGCTGGCGTAATCTAGAGCGGCGCCACTGCAGTTTCTCCGCGGTGGCAGTTAAAAAGCGCGCGAGGCAAGGAAGCGACGAAAATAAGCAAATGGACCAAGTGAACTATGTACTTGATATGTAAGCACCTTGAGTATTACAGCTGTGGGTAAATTCAGAAATCTATTCCTATTGGGCAAAATCCAATTTCCCACCATAATTTTAAGTAACTTAAAAATATTCAAAGTCTGAATTACGATTAGAATACAGATTTGTATTACAATACAATCTTGACCAGTAACTATAAATAATCGCTGGCAAATTTGAAATTCTACCTCTCTGGCATAGTAAATAAGTGGATCGGTCTGAGGCATCGATGCTAGGTGTTAGTTCTGCGTTTATATTTATCCAAGTTATTTTACAAGAAATGAATGTATGTTTGGAGAGTTGATTCCTCTATGAATCCATCGATTATACTTTATCGCTCTTTTAATGAACGTACTAAACAGAGATACACTATAATCGATGATTTTTATTGATTTACAAAAATTCCAATTTTATGATTTATTATAAAAAGTCTGCATTTGCACTTGGTTACATACCTATAAAATTTTCTAATATTATGTCTCATTTCCAAGAGCAATCTGAGATTTCCTAAAAGCAGCGAACGAGAAAAAAAATGAAAATCTTTCCTAGAAATAAATTTAATAAATAAATTCTGCTAATTGTCTCCTTTTTTTAAATTTTTTATCATTTGTTTTTTACAAATATATAGTTTGACAGTTCTAACCATTATAAAATATGTGCAATAATATAATGTCCAACAATTATATTTTCTATATTGATTCTACAAACAACGAAATAGAAAAAGTTCAAGAGCGACAAAAGCTTATGATCTGATGCTTGTACTTGTATACCTTGATAAAAACAAAATTGAGGAAAATACCTTAAAAGTGCAACTAAATAATAACAATGTTGCAAAGTTGCAAATTATTAGCGGAACTGAAACCGCAGCAGGGTGAACCGATATAGGGTATGGCAACTTCGTTTGTAATTTTCTTTATTTTAATTTTAGTACAATTTCTATTTTCATTTTCTTAAATTATGGTAAGAGTGCTTTACTTTGTTCACGTCATCAGGGTGATATGGAAAAGCAGATATCCATTATTGGACATATCTGAATATCACGAGTTTTTTGTTGCATTTGTAATATTTAATGAAATTATTTATGAATATGTATAGTTTACACTGTATTTGCAGTAAAAATAAAGGATTATTTTATCATTTTAAATAATATATAAATATATGCTAGCTTCTAATTCGTTTCACTTTATTTTTAATATAAAAAAAGATTCCAAAAATACGTGCTTTAACTTATACACACTTGATCTTTAGTAATGCGAAAAGCTTACCAGGTATCACTAAATTACGTTGTCTTTTAGAAAGCATTAAGTTAACAATCAACGCTATTGTTTTATCTATTCTTGGATCCTGTGACAGACTAACAAAAAGAAAATAATTGATGCAATCCAATCCGACTTTTTAAGTAAAATAGAATAGTAATGAGATTTGCACTGTTGCGTGTAATTGATTAATTTTCACTTGTTATAAGGATCAGAGATATACATTGTAAAACTACCAATTATTAACATTGTTTCACCAAAAAGTAGTAAAAAGATCATTCACTCATATCAAAGAATTTTGAAAGCTGTAAAACTTATTTTTTTCAAAAAAATCTATATATTTTTACACTGTGTGTTGTAGAACTAAACTCTACACATTTCTTATACCCATTCTCAATACTTTTTTTATCACTTTCATTCATTTTGTTTATTGACGCTTTTAATTGGTCGAATGATTTTTACCTGATAGGCTACGACTTTGACTATGAAAATAAGTTATTATTGTTAGTAGATATTGTAGTGCAATTTATGTTAATTTGAATATTATATAAGTTTTCTGTAATACAAAAATTAATGCTCCAAACTTGCGAGTATTGTCAAATAGATGTTGGATATAAGTACAATGCAGAAAATGCAATCTTATTGTAGTTTATAATCTGTATTTTAAGAGATAATAAATTTTTAATCCACTCTAGCAGATACTAACATTTTACTCGGCATTATTGCATGCTCTATAGTTTCCATTAGGAGAACCGACTATTTTTATGACGATTTTACTACTTCTAGCTTTCGAAATACCTTCGCAATTTGTTAAAAATCTTTTAGGTTTTAATGCCGTGCTTTTTAGTTCAATTAAATTCAATTCATACGCATTGTGTTCATGGATCAGGAGAGTTGCTTCCAGCTATAAACAATAAAGATAACTTTATATGTGCTTGCAGAAAGGAATGAGTAAAATTGTTAGAGGAAGTTAATGGAGTTAAGTTTAAATTTGAGGTATTTAATGAAGATTAAACATACGTAATATCTCTTCTGCGATTCTTCTGCCTCAAGTTTATGAAGTATAAATTGCCAATTATAAGAACAAAGTTTTGAACGTCTTTAATATTATTAATGACTCGCATTCCAATCCAAAACCTTTTCCGCAAACGTATACTTCCACCGCTTACATAGCTGTGATGTAACAGACTTGTAAAGGGCCAGTTTATCTTCAACGTCAAAGAGCGGATCGCAAATTATGAACCCGCTAAAACTCCATTCGCCAAGGAAGGTTGCGTCTAAACGAATTGTTTATCTTCAGAAAGCAATTAGCGGGATATCTTAAATACTAGGCAGAGCTCCACCGAAGCGCATATAATGCCTTTTTCTTCTGCTTTTAGTCCCACACAGGAACTCCTTCCTCAAACCGAATTTTAATTAGAAACTTATTGATAATGTCGGAACAAATTTATTAAGTATTTATATTAACTGGCGTTTTGTGGTGTATCGAACAACCAACAAATAAAGTACTTGAGTCAGAAATTGAAATGTTGATTGATCCAATTGAGGAGATGAAACTTTTTTCGCAATAAATAAATTTTCAAGATAAATTTCTTTCCAGGCATCATTGTTTGCGTATGTACAATAAATGGATGATTGTATTCGGAGTAAATGTCAAATAACCGTTTTTAATGTATAAATATGTGCATATGATTTATGCATTTTCAAGATTTCTTGACATGTTTAATGTTTAATGAAATGTTAAATCAAAACAATTGGATTACTTCCGATATAATTTAGTAGACGCTGACGCATCAATCACATAAAAATCTTTCAAACTGTTGTTTGGTGAATATTTCGACTTCTTAACACAATAACCTTCACTGGTTTTTTTAAGAATGCTCGTAACCTTAAGTATTGATTTGTATCTACTCCTTGTTTAATAATGAATTCTGATTTGAACATTGAATAACGGGCCACAAAGTTAAGGAGTTCCACATCTTTTCCTTTTGTAAATAGTTGAAATAGGCAAGAATTCTCTGAATAGTTAATAACATATTTTTCATCGCATCATTAAATGAAATATATAATACTTGTCATCTACGACTACAAATATAAAACTTGTGCGTATAAATTATTCCAAAAATTTCATTTCGTATTTTTTTTACTCCACTTAACATATTTGTATACTATTTTCATATTTTATTAGTTAAGTAAGTACAGTGTTACCACAAAAGAAATAGACACTTCCAATGTTTTATTACTCCAAAACTAATAACGTTATGCAATCTTTAGTAAATATTGTTCAACAATCCAGAGCTAGGTATTAGCTGTTAGCCGTGCTGACATAAATAAGCAGAATCACAAAATAGAATTTGCAATGTTCATTTCCAAGATCGTATGTTTACAAATGACTTGCGAGAATTGAAAGCATTATTCTTGCAAACGTATATTCTATACAAAAGCATGATGAATTATGCTAATAGTACAATCAATTTTCAAACAATAACATCAAATTTGTAAAGGTATGAAGGTATTTTTGAAAATAACAAAATAGTTCGGAAGAAAGTATTGTATTTATAATAATTTTATAAAAAAGTGAACTAACGTTACATTTTCATAGCATATCAATTATATATGAAGCATGGACTTGCCAGCTTCTAGCGGGAATCAAAGTACTTTTGTAAAAGCGGGTACTGCTTCACATATTCACCAACATTACATAAACACATAAACACTGTACAATATTTACATATACATACATATACTGTGAGATTCAAAATGATTGTCCTAATAAAAAAAACTGTTTTCTGGAAAAATTTATCTATACTTATTACCGATTTAATGAGTGATTTTAGCCACATACAAATTTCATACGATAAATCAATTTTCTTGACATTTAGTGACATTGGCGTTCGTGTTGTAATTATCCTTTGTTTATTTATCTTATAATTTTTTTCAAACCATTTATATATACATCTAATATCACCAACAATAATACAGTAACACTGACACATAGTTCAAACCTTCATTACAAACACACGGCATATACCTACAGCCTGCTACCATCTATAGGAGCGGAATTATTTGAATCTCACAGTATCTACTTCACGAAAATAAATCATCATTTAAAAAAATGGAGCTTTCATTTAATATTCTAGATGTCAAAATGGCACTTTAGTTGAATAGAACGAAAAACGAAAGAATTATTTTTGCTTTAGAACAACAGGTTTTCTTGTAAAAGGTGCTACTTGTCAATGCAATTAAATAAATTTATTGAAATGATTAAGAAATGGGAGCGATTTTGCAACCTAGAATAAAGAATAATTGTATAGTGGTAAACTTGCGCCTAAATTATATGCAATCTAATTAACATATTTTTTGAAATATGCTTCCATTCTATATAGGCAACTTTATGTACTTGCATGTTGACACCAGCGCCTCTGAGGATTAATAACTAAACTACTTCCCTCCGAAATTGTATAAGGACAGGGATGATTAAAATACTAGTTTTACATTGATGTTCGTTCAATATATGTGCTGTATTACAACAGTTATTGTAACACGTGTCCTCTATACTATTTTCCTATTTCACATTAATTTACGTTTATTTATTATTAAAAATGGGATTCTTTTATCCATGGAGGGAATTTTAAGGTTTCCATGTTTGTGACACAATTCTTGTAATTCCGTGCAAAAGCCTATATAAAATGTCATGTCAAACCACGAGTCGCACCACCAATACATAAAATCTCACCACAAACAGTTACACAAAGTGCTCATTGTATGTGCGAAATAGAAAAACTGTTTTAAACCGCAGATTATCCCTTCTCGTTTATTCACAATTATTTTACGTTTCCGAATGCCATCCTTTCCAAAAATTATATCTTAATATTCTTGTAGACGTTACACTTTTACATTACGATTTAAAATGTAATAGAACCAGAATATAATTTATATCTAAGATGAACAAAAACATTTATGATTATGATAACGTAAAAATGCGTAGAAGAGTGCTGCAAAACTAGAATATAATGCTTTTGAAAATGAGAACAATGACTTTCCAGAACGTAAAATAATTTAAAATATAGCAGTTTTATTTAATCGACCGAAAAGAAAACCAATAAAAGTATGTACTTTAGAGAATTATTACAGTCAAATAAGAAGAAATTAATTTAAAATATATTCAGAATTAAGACAAATTCACGGTATGGTATTTCGTTATTGCCAGCAATAAAATGAAATGTTTTAATTAATACCTGAGAAACTAATTAGTTATTATTTTGATGAAATTGACAAAGCATCTACGCAAGATTACCACATAAGTTATGATCTAAATTTGACTCAAAATTGCAAAAGTTCTAGGATGATCCACAAACCTCTGCTGTAATTTAATATTCTCTAATAAGTTTTAATGATCAATCACTTAATTAGCTACTTGAAATTCGATTGTCTAAACCGACAGCTTTCCTAGGCATCGTCAATACTCGCTCCCTAATAAGAAGCACTTCGCAAAACGGCGTTACCCAGTTTCGAGATAAAGTGTTAAACGTATTCCGCCACTGCTTCCCACGTAATTTATTGGAAGCAATAATTTCATTTGCCACTATGGCGTTGTGACGAAAACTTCCTCGGTCGTAAAGCTTTACTGTACAAGTTTCTGGAGCTGATTTTCCTGTGTATATCTGAAAGATCGCGTGGTCTATATTTCTATCTAGATATATAGCAAGTATTTCTGAAGGTAATAAATGAGAGTTTATTAGTTTGTTTATTGTCTTCTGAATTTCACATTTTTTTTAATATTTGAAGAAGGAATTATGTCCAAATGTCAGTTTCATCTAATAAAGACGAAGCAGGAACTATTACAACCAATGTTAGCTTGTGCAACTAGCACACAGGGTTCATTCTCCGCATTGACCTCAAGAAGACGATATTAACTTACTACTGATGTCTGCATTCGGGTTGTATTATTGTGAAACATGCCTTGAATAAGCGCGAGCTTTCAGTACTGAATATTTGGCTCGATACGATCTAGTTAGCGTCCGGTTTATTGCGCCATTTGTCACAAGCACATACGTTTTACGATCCCAATGAAAATTCTTGCATCATATGAAATAAGCGGGATACATTTTTAATTCCAGATCACGCAAAATAGGAAATATATAGGATTTTCAAGCTAGCAAGCAGGCTACATCATCGTTAGTTAATGACGTGTTTTTATGTTATTAGATTTACATAGTCCTGTCGAACTAAAAGTTACGAGCGCGAAATTTGACTTACTGACAATCTTCAAATTTCAAAATTTCAAAAAGGTGGAAGTAAAGACGATTAATTGAGCAAGACTGTAATACGTTGAAGTTGTACGAATTACAATTTCGCTCAATTAAACGCCTTTACTTACACTTACTACAGCTCTGTCCTTATCATTCAAATATGTCTATCTACATTGTTAAGCTTTTTTTTCGTTTTTTTTTACTTCTTCATGATAGCAGGAGACAGTTAAACAAACGTAACGACCCAGTGAACCAAATTCAAATTTCCCGTAATTATTAGTAACTTCAGCCACAGTATATTATAGTAAGGACATGTTCGCAAAAATCCATTGTTCTTGAGTGGTCCGTTTTGAATGACCTTCAAGCCCAGCTTGAGCTAAAGCTGTTGCCGGGAATTTTCAAACGTGTAGGATAACTTATATTTTAAAGGAAGTAGAAAAATAGATTAAAAAAATACACAAATTTATGCGTTTTTTATTCTGATTTTGTTGCAAATATATATGAACATTTTATAGTAATAAAAAACACGATTCCAGTAAAATAATATTTGATTAAGTGATACATATATTGCAAGTTTTTTACGATAATTATGTTCATATTCTTTCCTTTTTGTGAAATAAATCTTTGTTTATATTTTTATAGTGTAAAAGATTCTTCCAGGAATAATATATGTTGTGGTTCTTTTCTCAAAATAAAATTAATAAAAATACAACAGCATCGGTGGAAGAGACTTTCAAATTTCTGACACGAACACAAATAACTTTTAATTAAGGTTTCAAGAGTTATAACTATATCGTTCTGTGCGATACAAAGATTGTTCCTTTCTATTCGACTACTTCATTTCTAACATCCGACCCTGCACTGGTTTGTCAACAATAATGTCCGGGGGTGCACAAGTGGATAGAGTTCAGACGTAGACTATCTAATATCGAATTGTCTGTAATGTGAATAAATGCGATTAAAATTTAAAAACCAAAATCACATTATTTTAAAAAGTGAACATAAAATGAATTAGGTTAGTTACTGCAATAAATAGCAATCTAGCTTAAAATGTGTATCTAACAAATAAATTTGACTTAATGTGACCTAGGAATCTCTGCACAACGATAATAGTTTTTTCTTATTCATGTACTTTTTTAATTCTTGTCGTGTCATATATATTAGATTCATTCGGAAATCCCAAGAAACTGTGACCATTGTTGGCATCAAAATTTATCTTGCGAGAGTGACTGACACTACAACATGATACCCATTGGTGTCTTCTTTCACGCATTATTTGAGTATTTCACTTAAACTAACAATATAATATATAAGAAAGTATATAAATGTTATGGCCACTGGCCACCGATCTTACCTTTTACACAAGAATATCATAGTTCATTAAATTTTTTTAAAACTGCAGGGGTAATTCAAAAACTAATAAAATACGTAAAAATAAATAAATAACAAGTAAATCATATAGATTAAACGGATGAGTAACTAATTTGTGTAGATACGAACGTAAACAATAACAAGCTGCCATTTTGGGAAGCTGTTGTTTGCGTGAAATTAGGTTTAGAAATTTGGACCGCTATAACTCCTCTCTTGTCTTTACTCGGTGTACTCTGCTTCAGCATTAAAGCATGAAATTACCTACGATTTTGTATTAGATTAATAGTTATTTGAATACCTTTAAGTTGAAGTTACTAAATATAATTGTGGGAAATTTGAATTTGGTTCACTGGGGAGGTTTTAGTTTTTATAACAGAAGCAAATACTTCTTCAAACTAAATTATTCAACTAAGCTACATTGACAATAATAATTGTCAATTTTCTGTATTTATCAATTGTCAACCACTGTGATTAGTTACCCCACATGGTTACCTTAATTATCATGATTTGATCGCCAGTTTTTTTGTAGGCGATGCACGACAGCGATTTTAGCGCCAAAGAGAGACTTTTATGAAATAACAAAGTCACGTGTTGAACGTGTAGCTACGGTTTTGCTATATAACATTAATAGGCCTGCATAACACCAAATTAAATCGCTAAAAATACTAAGCAAACGTATAATGACAAACGTGGCAGATATCCGTCAATACCGCTGATTACACAATCTTTTCAATCAATTCAACATCTATACAATTTTTATGACTATTTTATATTATATTTAAAAAAATAGACATTAATGTTTAGTAGTGAGGTAATTAAAAGTGTATTTTTGCTCATCTACAGGGTGACATAAAAAAAAAACTACAATGCATAGCAACATGTGATAGAGGACCAAGAAATAACAAAAAAGTTCCTATACAATAATGTCCGATTGCTTTTTGTTTTCAAGTTACAAGTTGTTGAAGTTAAAAGGCTTTTATCAAACAAAATAACATTCAAAAATATAAGATACATATTAGTTCTGCATAAGGTGTTCAAATTGGTGACCTTGTTCCTGAATACACATTTCCAATCTTCGTGTTAATGACTGACGGCATCTTTGAAATATGTTAGCATTATTACGAAATCTGCCAGCAGATTCCACATAATGTTCTTCACTAATTAGTTCTGCGGCATACACTTCAATTTTTATAAATCCCTAAAATGAAAAATTGAGGAGATTAGGTCGGGACTACAAGCTGGCCATGGTATAGGTCCCTCACGACCAATCCACCTATTTACAAATTTTCTTTGCAGAAATTCCCTTACTCTCCTAGAATAGTTATCTGGCGCGCCGTCATGCATGTAGTACATTCTTCTTATAATATTCAATGGAACATCTTCTAATAAGGTATTCAGTTCATTTTCCAAAAAAATTCGATAGAGTTCGTCTGTCAATCGTCTGGGCATTCGAAATTGTCGATTATACCTGCTCACACATTAATGCAAAATTCATACTGGTGATTCCGTATTACGTTCTGATGAGGGTGTTCATCGTTCCAATAATGCATATTGTGAATATTTCAAATGCCATGGCGACTAAAACGTGCTTCATCGGTAAACAAAATTAATGACAGAAAGTTTTGTCCTTTATTTTGCAACCACTCGCAATATTGTAAACGCGGTAGGAAATCCTGTTCCAATGGGTGATGGATTTTTTGGAAATGAAATGGATGAAGAAGTTGTTCTTTGAGGACTTCCCTAACAGATTCATGATTGACATTCGGTACAGCTGTACTTATTCTTCTGGTGCTTATTCTAGGATTGTCTTCTACTATTTGCAAAATAGCTTATTCGTTTGCAACAGTACGACGAGTTTTGTTAACCCCAGAATCAGATTTTGGTTCTTTAAAGCAACCATCTTCTCCCAAACGCCTATGTACGTCAATAAATGTCCTAACATTAGGGACTTGCCTTAATGGGTATCTCTCTCGATAGATCCGTTGAGCTTCGGAAGAATTTGAACGAGCTTCGTCATGTCCCTGTATTCTACGAAAGTACAGCGCACCATTTTGAAATAAAACTTTCAAGACACTATGCTAATATTGGTTTGACATTTACCAAATGTTTTATTTCATGAAATCACAGTATACCTTAAAATATTGTTTATTGTCTAAGTAATACTAAAATACAAGAACAATACAAAAAAACAGTTTGCAACTTGAAAAAAAAAGCAATCGGACATTAGTATATAGGAACTTCTTTTGTTATTTTTCGTTCCTCTAGTGGGGCTATGCATTGTTGTCTTTTTTTATGTCATCCTGTATATTACAATTAAATGTAAAATTTAACGCATGGAAATTTTTGTTTATTATCTTGTTCAGTACTTAAAGTGACGTCTTGAACCTATTCATATAGATACGAATGGACATTCAAGGCAAAAAATAGATGGACAGTACAGATTTGTAATGTAAAAGTTGTAGGTATGTACACGCTTTGCATATTGTTTAATAATTGTGTAATTGTAAAACAAAATGATTTCTTGTGTGACTTGTTTGATGCTGTATTGGTCTATAAAATGCAAATATATTATTAGTATTACAATGATGCACTTACCAAAAAGCCAATCTCGAGCAGAACAGACACTTTTTCCATGAAATATTATTAAAATTCCTATATATTTGGAAACATCTTTTCACAAAAATAGTTGGTTTAAATTTGACGTCAAGTATGATATAGCTATGACGAAGGTTGCTTATAAACTTGAAGCACCTTTGATTGTTAACGAACATAACTTTTCTGTATTCATATTTTCTACTTCAAATATACTTCCCTATAAGGGAAACGTTTGTTAAATGCCCTAGTTTTCGTACTACTTAGAAATCCCCTTCGTCTAGATAAGTGTATTTAGGATTTTCTTTGATTGCTTTTCAGCTCCGTTGCGGAGAAACTCAAACTGGGGATGCCAGTCGACCCCGAGGAGTTCGAAGAAGTGACGATTTACTTTTCGGATATCGTCGGATTCACCACAATTTCGGCTCACTCGACCCCCTTCCAGGTGGTCGACCTGCTCAATGACCTTTACACTTGTTTCGACGCCACCATCAACGCTTACAATGTGTACAAAGTGGAAACTATCGGGGATGCTTACATGGTCGTCGGCGGTGTACCAGTCAGGGTGTGCGATCACGCTGAACAGGTACATGAAGTTGAGATATTAATTACTATGCGCCTAGGTTTAGGGTAAATTACTTACCAAACATTTTAAATGGATTATAGTAATAAGAAGAATGATTAAGAAGGAACATCGTGATATATGAAAATGAAAAATTCAAACCTTAATGACAGAAAAGAGGGTAATCAAAAGTGGCTTTCCGTAATTTCAATTAAGAAAATTTGCAATTGTTAAGCTACATTTGCAACTATTCCTTTTTATCAGTTCAAGTTTCCAGAAATAGAATTTTAAAATAAAATTTAATTTAATAATTTAAAGTAATTGTAACTAGCAAACTAAGAACTACTGCTGATGATTTAATCAAGGATTAGTAAAATGGTTAAACGTTAAACACATTTTTACTTTGTATTCTGTATTCCCAAGTTTTCGACAACCAACATATTGCTGTCTTTCTTAGGATAGACTAAAATGTAAGAATAATGGTACAAATAAAAGTAGGATAAAATATATATAATATATACTTATCCCGCAAAAGGATTCAGCCCCTACAAAAGGTATTCCAGCCCCTTTTTTGAGAGATTATCCGTTATCTCGTTGCCTTCCACTCCCGTGTGACCCGGAACCCATAGGAGGGTTACTTTATTCTTTTTGCCTAGCTCGTTTAGTTTTCCTAGGTATTCCCAGACCATCTTGGAATTGATTTCATGTGAGCCCAACCCCTTGATCACTGCTTGACTATCAGACATGATGATAATCTCTTGCTTTCGATAATTTCTATCAATATTGAACTGGACGCATCTTTCAATAGCGTGTATTTCCGCCTGGAAGATACTATTTTTCCAAGCTTTCGAGGTACTTGGTTTTAGGCTCATATATTTCTATTTCAGTTCTCTCTGGCGTTTTGGAGCCATCAATGTACCATTTGATGGCATTTCTATTCAATTTCAGGTCGGTGTTATGATCCACTCACTCCTGTTACTGAGCTTTATGGTGAATTCCTTTCACAAAGCTGAATTTTTTTGAAAGATCATCCCGGGGCATATCCAAGTTTGATCTCCGTTAGGAGATTGAGGTCTATGCCTAATCGTTCCTTCCTTGACCATTCCGAGTGTGGTTCTTTTTGCCACGCTCTCTCCTATAATATAAGGAGGGGTAAGAACTAACACTACCTCGATAGCTACTGTTGGGCATGTTCTTATACCCCCAGTTATACATACGCATGCTAATTACCTTCGAGAGGTTAATTTTCGCGGTGGCCAGATTAGTTCTTTTACTCCTAGTTATAGATGCATAAGTGATGATCGCTCGCACTATCGCTGTATACAGCCAAAGCAGTATTTTTGGGTTGCATCCCCAATTTTTCACTGCAAAGTTTCTGGACACCATCAGGGCTTTTTTGGCCTTGTTGGTTACTTCAAATTCATGTTTGTTCCATAGAAGTTTATTGTCTAGGGTAAGGCCTAGGTGTCTTTGTGCTCCAATCTATATTTTGCTCATCCATTTTTATGGTTTTGAGATTGGATTTCTTTCAAAATGTATTATTTAAATGCTTGCTTCAGATTCGGCTTTAGGATCATTTACTACCAAATGTATATTGCGCAGGTTTCATAGTCTGACATTTAAAGTGTAGGGTAAGGCCTAGGTGTCTTCGTTCTCCAATCTATATTTTGCTCATCAATTTTTATAGTTTTGAGATTGGATTTTCTTTCAAAATGTATTATTTAAATGATCGCTTCAGATTCGGCTTTAGGATAATTTACTACCAAATGTATATTGCGTAGGCTTCATAGTCTGACATTCAACAATTAAATCTTGCTTCCATTATTTTTCACTTGAGGGTCATTTGGAATAACATGTGGTGACGTAATTTTTACCATTTTTATATAGATTAAAATGTTACAAAGCACTTGGTTTGTATGAGATCACAAATAAAGAGATTTTGGCAACCATTTGAGAAAAAATGGGCAAAATTGCTCTAAAAACAGGAAAATATCCAGATTACATAAAAAAAGCGATCATAATTTCCAGTTTGAAAAATAATAGATCGCAAAGTTACAGGCCCATCTCCCTATTAACATTACTAAGAAAAATATCTTCAAATGAGAATATCTGAATATTTGACAAAATACAATTTAATACATCAAAAACAATATGCATTTCACAAGAATTCAAACACAGTTTTGCTGCATATGGTTCAATAAATCATATGGCCTGGAAGAAGACCTGTTACAGTGCGAAGATGGTACTTGCTAAGCTCAATAGTTCTTCAGTCTTCTTCTTTGAAATGTTATCTTCCACATGATGGACAATATTATTATGTCCCAATCCTGCATATCTGCCGCTTTAGTAGCTCTTGCAATCTGAAATTGCCCATTCTTGCCTTCGCCATTGTCACTAAGTGAAGAATAGAGATATGCAGGCACTCCATTGCCGCGAGAGGAGTAGTCCTCATTACTCCTGTTATTTTCAAATGTACAAGCCTCTGTATCTTGCTAAGTTCGGTTATAGCAGTTTCTTGTTGCATGTTTCTCTACTGTAACAAAGATGCATGAGTGATTATCTATTCTTGTTATATTTGACGTACACCCGCATGTATGTATTGTTCACACCTTAAATGAATTCGTAGATTTTGAAGATTTTACAAATGCATCTGAGTGAATTTGGAATAATTGCTTATTTAGGCGTGACAAAAATATTTAGACATCAATAAGAATACTACCGACTAAAGCAGTTAAAAATGGGGTATATAATACTCAGTATGTAGTTTGTCTAAACGATTTTTTTTCTTGTAAACCAATAAAGCATTAGCGATAAAACTACCGTACACTAAGTTTACGCTTTAATAGCATTTGACTTGATTGAATAGAATTAAAATCAACCGACCTGAAACATAAATTTTTATAAAAGACATTAGTGTAATTCTATTATTATGCACGCCGAGCAAATCCCTTTAAATCCATGAAACTCATAAAATATATCAATTTATCTTTTCCCCCAACAGGTGGCGACAATGGCGTTGGATCTGTTGCATCAGAGCGGAAAATTTCGCATCAGACATCTGCCAGGCACACCGTTGCGTCTCAGGATAGGTCTCCATAGCGGCCCCTGCTGTGCAGGAGTCGTGGGACTGACAATGCCGCGCTATTGTCTTTTCGGGGATACGGTGAACACCGCCTCGAGGATGGAATCTACAGGTAATGAACGACGATCTCTCGTTTAAAATAAACTCGTTTTGATGTAAGAATGGCGTTATTGAAGGGAGGAATGAATTAGAACGTTCACCGTTCGTGGTAAATGTAATTGCTTTTTCTGTAGGGAAACATTGATTGCTTTCCCTTGTCTTATTTCGTAGAAAGGTCTTGTAAATGAACTGTTTCTTGTTAAAATGTAGTAAGGAAATAAATTAATCCCGAAACAAGAAATTTATAAAGGAAATGAGTGGATCTAAATTATTATATATATTTTTTTTAAAAAAAGGTAGTTGTACACAATAAAAAATGATTACAATAAAATTTCAAATATTTTTTACATTGTATATTTGTAATGTTTTGTAACACTTTCAGTATCAAGCGACTGTCAAATTCGGATTTCCATGAAACTCTACACACTGAAAGAGTGCCATGGTAGAAGCACTACGCAATTTTTTTTCTAAGCAATCGCCCAAATTATAACAGATATTAAAAAACTGTTTTAACATAATTTGCAACAGATTACATGATCCAAAAGCTGGCGTAATCTGTGTTCGTAAGAAGCTAATGATAATGGAGGGAATACTTCTTACCCCCAATATTTTTAATAATTTCCGTTTTTCTTATCTCTCAAAGAAAGGCGCTTTTACGTAGAAAATGATGGTTTATAACAAAATCAGAAAAGCAATAAAATAATAATAAACATTCAACATCAAATAATAGCATGAGTTCATTTATATATTATACAGGGCGTTCCACCGACCTGGGACATTAGATTTTTTTTAAACTTCTAGTAGAAATTTGATTTTGAAACTTGCAATGTAGACATGGCCTACTGTGACCTATTTAAGGAAAATATTTTCAACTTTATAGCACTTTCGGTATACAGGGTGTTGATATCAACTTTCTCATTTTAAATGGAATGGTATATGGATTTGCAACTAGTTTATATGAAGGTTCCCTATCTTTAAACTCGACTGTTTTTAAGATATTTTCATTTTCGTTGATTTTTTTTGACATTTGCACTCTTTCAAATAAAATCAAATATTTCATGAGATAGCAGATATTTAGTGATCCTACGAAAGTCAATGTAAATACGCGGACGTAGTGTTATAGCAATAATCACTTAATCATATACAGGGTGTTCAAAAACACACCTCCATTGTGGATACCTTTAAGCTAACAAAACTTTTTCCTTTCAAATGGAACATGGTATTTTTTACTACAGAATTGAATGTAGCGCAAAATTCTACATCAATTGATTAGGGTTTGGTGTACCTATTCTTAATAGTTTTTGAAGTATTAGCATTTCTTACAAAAAATTGCTAAAAATATGCTTAAATTCCAAGTTTCAAACAAATAAAATGAGTTTTTTCCTACAAAACACTGTACATTATTTGCCTAACCTATCTAAATATTTATGTTTCAGATATCTAACGTTTACTAGTTTCTTACTAATAGTAATGTCTTTTAGTCATAGAGAACGTACATTAATTATTAGATAATAGTAGGCCATGAGATGTGCTAACAAACAAGTGATATCCATTGTTGGTAATTTACCAAATTGCGCAGTGATAAACCTATGCAGCGTTAACAAGTCATATCTTTTATAGTAAGTCCTAATGCTGTCAACTCCTTCACACATTTTCTTTTAACAAGTAAAATATTATAAATCGAAAGAAATAAGAAAAACATTGAAATTTACATATACAAATAATATTTTAGACTTATTCTACATTCAAGACGCATGTAACAATGATTAGATACCTACACTTATTTGCAATGAATAAAAACCTCAAAAAAATAAAATACAAAGGGAATTAAAGCAGATATCCTAAATATACACCCATAATATTTCAAATACTGTTCACTTACTAGACCAGGTATTTTCTTTGTAGGGGAGCCGTCTGACATGGGTCTCCGAAAACAATGCAGCCTCTTGACTTTTTGTATTAAACTAGGTGTTAAGCGATACAGACAGATAACATAAATCAGAAACAAACTATTAAAAGTCTTCGAAAATGTCCAATATAAATGTTCTTTCAGAATAATAGTTTCTTAGTTTTTTTTTTAATTTGACTTATTTTCGATGTATTTAATAAGAAGGCAAAAATATTAACATGTAATTTGTTGTTGCATAATAATTATGGTTTATTAATATTTTATAATTACAATTACATAAAGTTTGCTAATAATTGGAAAACTTCCAATGATAAATATCTCAGATATGGAAACCAAACAATGCAAAAAAAGATATTGCATCATTCTAAAAAATAATATACAGTGTTTTTAGGAAAAAAAAATTATTTACTCGAAACTTGGAAATTAGTAATATTTTAGGCAATAAATGTTAATATCTCAAAAACTAACAAAAATAGGTATACCAAACCCCTCGATCGATATAGAATTTTACGCTGCATTCAATGCTGTAGTAAAAAATACCATGTTCCATTTGAAATAAAAAAGTGTTGTTGGTTTAAAGGTATCCACATTGAAGGCGCATTTTCGAACACCCTGTATGTGATTTGGTTATTATTGTCATAACACTTTCTACCTACGTCTCTGTACTTATATCGACATTAGTAGAATCACTAAATATCTGATACCTCATCAGCTATTTAATTTCACTTGAAACAGTGCAAACGTCAAAAAATCAACAAAATTTTGAGATATTTGCATCTCAAAAACGGTTGAGTTCAGGGATAGGGAACCCTCATGTAAACTAATTGCAAATGACTCGATACATTCATTGTACCGATAAAAATTGTACCATTCCATTTAAAATAAGAAAGTTGATGTCAACACCCTGTATACCGAAAGTGCTATAAATGCTAATGAACATATTTTCCTTAAATAGACCACAGTAGGCCATGTCTACATTGCAAGTTTCAAAATCAAGTTCCTGCTAGAAGTTCAAAAAAATCTAATGACCCAGTTCGGTGGGGCACGCTGTATATATATTTTAATAACATGTCATTAATTGTTCTGAGAGTTGGCCGGAGATTGACCCCACCACTTAATATTGTCATGGGCCGCCACTGATTTATACGGTTTACATCGCTAATAGAGGAAGGAATCGAACACATTTTAAAATTGGTGATTTAGTGACTATCCCACACCAATTTTTTTTTGCTATTTTTCGTTAAAAGACAGTGTTGAAAAAATGGCATCTTTATATTAAATAACAGTACACAAATCTGCCGGAACTGAAACTGTCTTTGTGGTACAATTAACATGACCTTGGAGTTGAGGCTGGAAAATTCATGTTTATGTTCATGTCTTTTATATAAATAATTTACCGCCTTATTTAGGATAATAACATTTCAGGTGCTGCCTGGAGGATACACCTGTCCGAGACAACGAAAGATCTCCTAGAAAAGGCTGGCGGTTATCAGATAGAATACCGCGGTCCAACCAAAATCAAGGGTAAAGGAACTATGGACACGTATTGGCTCTTAGGGAAGGCAGGCTTCGAAAAATCCCTTCCAGTACCACCATCTATCGAGTAAGTGAAGTTATATATGTATAGCATTACGCACCCTTAACATAAAATACAATCTCCACAACACACGAAACCGCATTACATGAAATACGACAATCGATTTCGGCTGACTGTCGGCCGGTTTAATTAAATTGAAATTCCACCGAACGTAATCCGAATTTCCTTTTATATCTATACTCGTATTAATTATAAAAGCAAGTTATTAAATTAAATTCGCGGAAACACACGTAATAATGTACGGGTAACAGATTGCTAGAATTTTATGCATTTAATGAACATTCCATTATTATTTCGAATATTACTGCCATCTGCTGCCCGGTGAAGCCCACGCACAACACTCAATAAACAAATAAATTCGTGGTGAGATGTAAACAAAAGTACTTTCGTCATGTATGACATCTAAATTATAATTGAACCTGATATTGGATTAAATTTGTTTTCTATGCTTTTGTATCATATAAATCTCCAAACAAACAAACATATTGGTACATATTGACAGTATAGAATAAATATGTAGGACATACATCGCTGTTCCGCACGTACACGTACTCCAAATTATAGGATTCCACGAATTTTACCGGTTTTGCCTTATTGATTTTACTGAAATTGCAAATAATTTGAATGGGATTGACTTTCCAAACAGGTATATATTTTATTTCGTCCTCTATTTTTCCAATTACAAATTTCTGTCAAGTTTTCACGCCAATGCGAAAGCCAACCAATTATTGCGCCATTTAAATGGAAATCAATGATTTTGCGCTCTTATGAATAGTGGGAAATTTTGTGTATATGCATTTGGAATCTCAACTCTGTGCAATTGACAGCTTTTTTTTCCATTTGGGTTTTTACATATAACTTTTTTTGCCATTCTTTTATCTACATATCTGCAGTAAAAAGTAGTGTTTTTTTTTTCAATTATAAACACACCAGTAAATTTATCGTAATGAAATTATAAATATTTTATTAG